>JAEIGH010000219.1:0-123745 GCA_018903575.1 Drosophila saltans
ATGGGTGGATGGATAATAGGATAGGGAATGGAAGTATGTATATGTATGATATGTATGATTGAGTGGCTCTCTTGCACTTGGGCGATCTTCTCTATACTGGAAAATTATATTTTGTTCGATTTCTTTTCTTTTTGTTATATATTTTTTTAATTTTCCCAATGGTGCATATCAAGAAGAGAGAGGAAGAGAGTAATTTATTTACTGGAACGATAGTTCATGTATGTAACATATATGGTTTTATGGTGAAATATTGCAGAATAGTGGATGAATGTGTGGATGGGAAATGGCAGGATAATTATTTTAATTATATATTTTATTTGATTTGATTTTATGGTATGTGTAGCCGGTTTATTGCGCGTATTTGATTTGTGAGGGTTTTTTCTATTTTAGTTCTCTTTATATATTTGTGTCTTTTGCAAATAATTGCACATTTAACATTTAATCACATTTAAATATGTTGAAAAGACGAAACAATATAGTACACTTGTGTGATGGGGGGACGATATATGTTTTTTTTGTTTTGAATTTTGTCTATTGCAATAATCACGACACGATAGAAAACAATTAATAAAGAAGCAAGCAAGTCGTCCCTGCCGACATTGAGTATACCCTGTACCAACTAGTTATATTAAATGAAATAGAATATCCTCGAAATCGCCATAAATTTCATGCAAAATTCTCTATAACATGCAGCAACGGCGAACGCATGCTGTCTCGCTCACTCTTGCCAGCCAATGTCGCCTTGGCAATTCAGTGCAAAAATCATATTATATCTCCGACATTTATTGTCCAATTTTGACTAAATTTAGTCAGCTGGTCCAGTTTGGGTATATAATTAGGCGTGCCAAGTAAGAATACGATATCTTTTATACAGCTCTAGTAATACGTTTTCGCGATTTGCGGGGGCGGAAGTGGGCGTGGCAAAAATTTGAAACAAACTTGATCTGTGTACACACTAGACTCATGTTCACACCAAATTTGGTGGCTCTAGCTTTTATAGTCTCCGAGATCTAGGTGTTCATACGGACGGACAGACGGACGGACAGACGGACATGGCTCAATCGACTCGGCTAGTGATGCTGATCAAGAATATATATACTTTATGGGGTCAGAAATGTATATTTCTGCCTGTTACATACATTTTAGCGACTTTAATATACCCTTTTACCCTATGGGTACGGGGTTAAAAAGAATTATGATATTGATTTTAGATTTTAATTGTACTTTCGTAATTCGATTTAATTGAAATTTTATAGTAGTTGGCTGAGTTCTTGATTAATTTGCAATGAGCACTTTCATTTCATTCACTTCATTTCATTTGATTCACTTGATAGCAAATTGTAATGGCGGCAGTGGAATAGTTGTTCATTTAATTTAACACTCTCTAATTTTTTTTTTTTTTCTGGTTTTTTCATTTAATTATTCGCTCATTTTTTATTTGAGACTGAATTATAATTAATAGCATTGGTTAGTTGCTTAAATATGATTAAATATGATCTTAATGCCACAACTCTAATCGGCCGTGTTCTGCTGCAGACTGATGTTCAAGTGGGGCTATACAGCCGGTATTTATTTAGGAGGATTTCGCATGTGTATGGGTAGACATGGTGTAGACATGGCGTCGCGTCAGTCTTCCTTCTCTTCCTTCACTTCTCTATATATATATATATATAGAGAGAGAGAGAGAGTTCCAGTATATATAGATTTAGTCAGCATTGCCATCCATCTTGTGTGTAGTTGTAGTGGTGCTAGCGGTAGTTGCTTCATCTTAAGAGAGTGAAAGTGATACACTCTCAATTCTCTATGTATCTCAGTTGGCGCCATCATCCAGTGTCCATCGTCACTCGCTCATTGTGTTGCTATGCAGCCAATGATGTTGGAATATATACACACACACACTCACTTGCATGTGTGTTCCAACTTCCATCGTCATCATCATTATTATCGCCACATACATGGCTGGCATGTAGCAGTAAGAAAGAATAGAGAGAAAGAAAAAGAAAGAAAGAAAGAAAGAGAGAGAGAAAACACACATTGTACATACGCATATACATACAGCGTATGCATACAATGTGTATATATATATGTATGTGTATGTTGGATTTGTCCGACGCCCAGCATCAGATCGGCTTGTATGTACAATTGCTTCATTTGATGCTTGCTTCCTTTCTTCCTTCCTTCAAGTTAAGCGGCGGTGAGGTATGGATTCATCGATGTATGTACATATATATATATGCGTACATTGGTGGCATCTGAATTCAGCTTCCTTCATATTCATCTTCGTCTTCATCTTCATCTTTGTTGTTGTTGATTGTTTGTTTGTTGGCCTGTCGGATTCGCTTGGTGTTTTTGTGTGCAAATTATTCTCATTTTGCAAGGCAATATACGTAAAAAATTCCTGGATAACTTCACCCATTGGATGGGACCATTTGCTATTGACTAATATTTATAATATATTATGCAATATTAGCTTTATGGTAAACACCGATCCTGGACTAGCATATAGTTTGTATGCGTTTACGTCACTAATTATTGGGTGGTCGAATTTTGGATTGCCTCGGTTAATATAGCGTACGGTCCATTAATTTCTTGACATTTATAAGATTTATAGAGAAACCCTCTGTTATATTGGGAAGAAAACTCTATATATGTCACATAGCTAATGGGCGTATGGTCATTGAAATTTGTTAATATATTCCAAAAATGCCACAAGAAGAATTTATGAATTCTCTTGTACATAGAATTGATGTTGATTTTGCAATTTATATTGGTGACTTTTTATTGCTGGCTGCTGCTATTGGCTATTCCATATTGTCATCATTATGCCAATATAAATTGGAGAAATTTGTTTGCTTGCTCTTAAAATTTTCACATTTTTGGCCAACAAGTTTGATTTTGATGAAGATTTCATTTGATTTGCTGCTGTCAGATGCTGCTGCTGTTGCTGCTGCAACTACTACTATATTATATGGTGATGATGGTGATTTTTGGTGGTAGTAGTTGTAGTAGTAGTAGCAGTAGTAGTAGTAGGCATCGTCATCGTCGTCGTCGTCATCATCATCGTTGTGGTAATTGTTGATTGCATCCGCAAAATTATTGGCTATGGACTCATAGCTCCATGTATTGATGGTTGTGTGTGGGTGCTGTTCATCATTGGAATTTTCTTATATGCTGCTGCTGCTGGCTGCTTCTGTTGTCGCTGTCGCTGCCGCTGCCCCTGTCGCTGGCGCTGCCACTGTCACTGCCGCTGTCGTTGCCGCTGCCGCTGTCGTTGCCGCTTTCGCTGCCGCTGTCGCTGTTGCTGCCGTTGTTGCTGCTGTTTCTGCTGCCTGGTGTTTATTGTGTGTGGGGATTCCAGATTTCCTCCTTGTTGTTTGAAGTTAATGTTGTGTATGGGGGGGGGGCAGTTGGAGTGTGTGGATCCATTGTCAGAGGCTAATATGCTGCTTATTATGTGCTTTTCAAGTTTATGCAGTTGATAATCCAGTTCTTCTTCATCGTTACTAGGTGCTGGTATTGTCATTCCCAAGTCGTCAATTGGTAGCGGTGGCAGGATTATATCATGTATAGTTTGTGGTTGTCCTTGTAGTTCTTCAATGACTTCCGATCTGGTGTATCTGCCGCTTTTTAGGCCGCGATGGAGACGGTTAATTGTGTGCTCTCTGAATCGTGGTACTAGACCTGTGAGGACTTTTTCTCTTTGCCTTAGTATTCTATGTTTTTTTGTCAATTTCATTTTGCAGTTGTATATTGTGTTCTAGCTCAAAAAGTTCTATTCTGAGGAGTGTGGGTATTTTGTTTGTATTTTCAGTTGTTTTATTGCTATTTATGTTATATTGATTTCTGGCGAGTCTTAGTGCTTGCCATTCGTCCCATGTTCTTGGTAGTTGAGGTTGCTGATTTATGAGTTCTATGGTTTGTTGCTCACGGTGCTGTCGCTTTAGTGGTTCTATTGTTTCTTGTAGTTGGGCTGTGTATCTGGGTCTAAGTAATCGCTGGGGTATGAATTGTTGTGTAATTATCTTATTAGCTTCGGTGTTTGGGTGGTTCAGTAGTGCCCTAGTGAATCTCTGGCTTGCCTCATTGTATATTTCGGTTGCCGATTTCATGTTGTGCATTAGCCTAATATCAGCATTGGTGACATATCTGTTGGATTTGGTGGTGATGCGGATTATTTTGTTGTGTAGTGATGCAATTCTATTAAAATTTGAATTGCTAACTAATGCACCTCATACTGGGATGGCATATTGCCATATCGGAACTAGTAGCTGTTTAATTAGTATTGTCTTGCATTGCATATATAATTTGCTGTTTGTACCAATAAGCCAGTGGATTTTATTGTATGCCGCGCGTAGTTTCCTAATAAGTGTGATTGTGTGTGTATTTAAATTTGGCTTCCTGTCGAGCTGTAGACCTAGGTATCTTTGATTTTGTACACTTTTGATCGGTCTTCCTAGGAGTTTGGGTGTGAGGTTTTGTTTTTGCAACTGTATTTTTGTTGTTGATGTTTTGTCAGTATTTATGCTAATGCACCATTCCATGGCCCATTCCGCTAATTTGGCCAAGTATTCTTGATTTTTGGAGATGGCGTCTGTTGACATGATTACCGTGTCATCAGCGTATGTTGATAGGATTGTTTTTTGAATTGTGCTGGTTTGTGTTTTAGCATCATACTTGCTGGGGAAGTTGGGTATCGGTGTATCAGATGAAAATACTGTGTATAAAATGGGGCCAAGAACACTTCCCTGTGGTACTCCCGCGGTAATGTGGCCAATTCTGGATTTAATTCCTTTAGATCCGTTGAAAATGAAGGTGCGCTGGGTTAAGTAGCTCTCCAAAATATTGTATAGTGGCAATGGCAATATTTTAATTAGTTTGAGTAGGAGACCATCATGCCATACCTTATCAAAGGCTTAGCTGATGTCAATGAAAATTGCAGAGCAGTATTTTTTCTGCTCATAGGCATTGAGTATATATTGTGTCACCCTTGAGAGCTGTTGTTCGGCACTGTGTTCTCTTCTAAAGCCAAATTGGTGGTTTGGTATAGACTCTTCAAATTCCTGACATTCGAATAGCCTCTTCATAAGTAGGATTTCGAAAATTTTTGAGAGCCCACTGAGGAGGCTAATTGGACGGTATGATGTAAGATCGGCAGTGTTCTTCCCTGGTTTTAGTATCATTGTTATTCCTGCACATTTCCATTGTACTGGGAAATGTCCCAGTCTAAGAATGGAGTTGTATATTTTTGTGAGTAATATCAGGGCATTGTCTGGAAGTAATTTGATTATTTTATTGTTTATTCCATCTATGCCTGGTGATTTTTGGTTTGCTAGTAGTTTTATTTCATGTTTAATTTCATTAACATTTATTGCTCTTGGGTGGTTTATTGATTTATTTTGTGCTGTTGATTGCTGTATGGTTGTATTGTTTTGATCACTTGTTATGTACCGTTCTTGCATTAGTCTAGCAGTGCATTGCAGTTGCTTTTGTGTTTTGATTAGTTTTAGTTGAGTTTTTATCTCCTCTCTTTTTTCTATTGTGTTTGTGTATGCAGGAGAGAACCTTTCTTCCAGGTGTGTTGCGAACTCGTCAGTTTTCTCCTCGTTTGTCCTCGTCCAGATATAGTTGTTATTTTTGTTGTTGTTTGGGCTATGTGTGCTGTTGTGGTGTTGTTGGTCAGTAGGTATCCTGAGTGGCCAGTTTGGCTCTGGTTGCCTCTTGTGTAAGTTTGTGAGTTTCCATAACTTATTCATTCTATATCTGTCTTGCGGGTCAATTTGCTGAAGGAGTCGATTAGTGTTAGTGATTTCATCAAGTTTGATTGCTTTTTTTAGTTTGTTTTGTATCCTTTTGTATTTCTTTTGGTTTTGGGTGGATTGGTTTCTAATGAGGTCTCTTCTGGCTTCCGTTCTTTGTTTAATTAGTTTTAGGATGTATGGTTTTACGTAGGTTTTTGGTTGCTGTTGTTTTTGTTTTTGAGTTGCAGGTTTTTTGTTTTGTTGTCCTGCAAGTGGGCATGTTGCTTGTGTGGCTGCTTCATAGATGCAGCTGATGAGGGTTTCTATGGCGTTTTCCATATCTTTTGGTGTTTTGATAGGTGCTCCTATTTTTAGTTTGCTGTTTAAGTGGTTTTTGAAAGTTGTTATGCTTTTTTTTCCACTGGGTATTGAGAGTTTTTGTGTTGTTATTTGTGAGTTATCTTCTTGTTGGTGTGATGTTTGCATAAGTTTAATTAGTATTGGGAGATGGTCTGAATTCAGTTCTGGTATTGAGTTGGTGGTGATTCTTTTGTTTTGTATCCTGCTATATATTGCAAAATCAATTGCCGAGGGTTTTTTAGCTTTGGCAAAGGGGTAATAAGTGCTCCTGTTGCCAGTATATTGTACTTTTTTCTGCTATGCACTGCTTGCATTTTCGTTGGCCACCCCACCAAGTGTGTTTCGCATTCCAGTCGCCGCATATAATAAATTTTGAGCCGTGACATTGCTTACCCAGATACGTAAAAAGCTGCTCAAATTCTCTTGTTGTCCATTTGTATGTGGGCGGGCAATAAGTGGCTGCAATTGTTATTATTTCATTATTGTTTGTTGTAATGGCAACTAGTGTACATTGGATTTTTTCAATCGAGATAGATTTCAGTGCGCTGTGAAGAATATTATCTCTTATTATGATAGCTGTGCCGCCTTTTCTTTTTCTTTTTGCCGTTGGATGGGAGGTTGGATACATAGTGTATCCTTCAAAAGTTAGTGGGTTGTGATTGTTATTTCTTCTGTTGCTTGTAATTGTTTCGTTTGCGGTTGAGTTGTCGTTTTTTTTGTATGGGATTCGTGTTTCAGTGACCATCATGACGTCTATGTTATGCTTTTTTATAAATATTTTGAGGTCATTTGTTTTATATTTGAGGCCACAGGAGTTCCAGTATGCAAGTTTCAGTGGTCCTCTTCTGCATACCAGGGGGTTGTGGAGGTTTGTCTCTGCAGTTTTGTTTTGGCTATTTATTGGTTGTGGGTTCACTATGTGTTGAGTGGGAAGGTGTAGCGGTTTGAGATTTGGGTGAATGAGGGGATGAGGTTCGTGCTGTTCTTGCAGTTCTTGTACAGTTTGCTTATAATGTTTATATATTGTGTACTGCATGGGTAGCGTGTGTTTAGTGTTGGTGTTGTGTGTTTCATTTGCTGTATCTGTCATATTACTATTTTTTTTGTGTTTAGGCGTGTGAATTGTATTGTGTGTGTTAGTTATCATTGTGTAGTGTGTGTATTTTGTTCAAGTAGTTGCGGCTTGACTACGGTGAGGTAATGAAAGAGTTTGGTTATTCTTCCAATCTTTATGCGGAAGTCTTCAATTTGTTGCAGTAGTTAGGTGATGTTTAATTTTTGTTTTGGTTGTTCCTCTGCTGTATTGACTCTTGCTCGTTGTTTTATCACGTTTAACTCTTTGTCCTTTGTTGTGTTGGTAGGAGTTTTGTGGGTTGGTAGGAGGTTTTTAATATTGTTTGGTTGCCTTATGTACTTCTTGGAATGGTTGGGGCAGTTTTTTTCCCATTTGTAATTTGGTTCAAATGGTTGTCCTGTTTTGATTGTGGTTGCGTTATTTGGTTGTTTGTTTTTATTTTCTATTGCTCGATAGGCTATTGGTAGAGTTATGTTGGGTTTTTTGGTTGCACATTTTTTGACTATTTGATTATGGTTGGTTGTATAGGTTGTTTGTTGTTTTTGGTAGTATTTTGTTGTATTCAATTTTCTCCAGTTTGGTTCCCTGTGTGGTTGTTGTGAGTTTTGTTATATTATTTTGTGGGGTGTTTTATTATTAATTTTGATTTGCTTTATTATACGCTGTACGCAAAGGGTAAAAGGGTATATTAAAGTCGCTAAAATGTATGTAACAGGCAGAAATATACATTTCTGACCCCATAAAGTATATATATTCTTGATCAGCATCACTAGCCGAATCGATTGAGCCATGTCCGTCTGTCCGTCCGTCTGTCCGTCCGTATGAACACCTAGATCTCGGAGATTATAAGAGCTAGAGCCCCCGCAAATCGGGAAAACGAATAACTAGAGCTGTATTAAAGATATCGTATTCTTACTTGGCACACCTAATTATATACCAAAACTGGACCAGCTGTCGAACATTTTGTCGAAATCGGACAATAAACATCGGACATATGCCTATATCCGTTTTGTACTGAAATGCCAAGGCGGCATTGGCAGATAAGAAAGAGCGAGATAGCATGCGTTCGCTGCTGCTGCATGTTAAAGGAAAATTTTGTATGAAATGGATAGCTACATCGAAGGTTTTATTTTTAATGTTGATACAGGGTATACTTAACGTCGGCAGGGACGACTTGCTTGCTTCATTATTTTTGGTATTGCTATTTTCTTCTTTATTCAGTTTTTTGTTTTTGATGATGTTGTTGATGATGTTACTGGTTCTCATTGCTTTCGGGTTGTATATTTTTAGTGCTTGTAAGTCAGCTGGTGGTTTCATTTGTAGAAATTCTTTGAATTTATCAGTTGTCTTCTTTGTTACTGCTGTTCTTTTTGCCACTATTGTGTGTGTGGAGGGAGTTATTTTTTTTCGTTTGGTAATTTGTTTTTGGTTTGTCTTAGCTATGTATGAGTCTTTTTTTTGTTAGTGTTTTGCATGGTGTGTGTATATGGGTTTTATGTAGGCAGGGGGGGTGTATATAGTGTTCTGTTATTTTTTGTTGGTATTATTTTGCTTGGGGTTTTAATCACTGGTGTGTTTTGGTCTGATGTTTCTGGTTGGGTTGTTATTATGTTACAAATGTTTCTTCATCAGTATAACAATTTAGTAAAGAGGTTCAAAATAGCATTGGATCGGATGCCATCTGATAGCCATAATATTATTATTCGAGCTGACAAAACACCTGCCGGTGAACACACAAGGAGGAGGCAATGGCCAAGTTCCTACAGGTATGCAAATTGATTGTTTGGGATGAATGCACAATGGCCCATAAGAGGTCACTGGAGGCACTGGACAGAACGTTGAAAGATCTTCGTGACAACCAAAATATTTTCCCCGATCAACCGTTGCTGATGAACTAAATGCATGCCTTAAATCATCAAATTTGTGGCAGTACGTAAAGACACTCCACTTAACAACTAACATGCGAGTATTCTTGCAACAAGATGAAACTGAAAATGTGTTTGCGAAGCAGTTGTTAGACATTGGAAATAATAAAGTTGCAGTGGACACCTCGACCGGATTCATCACATTACCTACAGATTTCTGTCACATCACAGACTCAAAAGTGGAGCTTGTTCAGCGAGTTTTCCCAGATATAGTGCAAAAGTTCAATAACCATAATTGGCTGGGTGAACGAGCAATATTAGCAGCGAAAAATAAAGATGTCGAGGATCTTAATGCGACCATTCAGAATTTTCTTCCAGGACAGTTGGTTTCCTTCAAATCAGTCGACACCGTAATGAACCAGGATGACGTAATCAACTATCCCACTGAGTTCTTAAATTCACTGGAATTGCCTGGATTATCACCTCACAATTTGCAGTTAAAAGTAGGATCAGTTGTCATCATGCTGCGTAACATTAATCAATTTCGACTATGCAATGGAACAAGACTGGCTGTGAAAAACTTATAAATTACGTCATTGAGGCGACAATCATAAAAGGAAAATACAAAGAAGAGGATGTCTTGATCCCGCGGATACCGATGATTTCACACGATTTACCATTCGATTTTAAACGCTTACAATTTCCAGTACATCTGGCCTTTGCGATGACCATAAATAAATTGCAAGGACAGTCGTTAGAAGTTTGTGGAATCAACTCGGAGATTCTCTGTTTCGCACTTGGACAATTATACATCGCGTGTTCGCGCATCGGAAAAACCGTCTTCTTTGTTTATTTACGCACAAGAAAACAAAACAAAAAATATAGTTTATGAGAAAGCTTTAAATTAATATCAAATTTAAATTTAGCCAGTATTTCAGGAAAACTCTGTTTTCTAAGTAAGCAACATGATGTATCGAATATAATAAAACTTCATGCTTTATTCAATAAATGCTTTTTTATTAAATACGGATTCGATTTGTTTGTTTTAAAATTAATTATCTTTAGTTATCGATGAGGCAGTACGAAGTCTGCCGGGACACTAGTATATGATAAATATATATTCAAATACAGACGTATTTTTTTTCCACAATAACTTCATTATATTACGATATTCCTTAAAAAGGGGAGGTGTAGTGTATTCACATGTTATAACTAAAATCATTCAGCACAGCTTGTAACTCTCTGTTGCAAGCAATAAATAATTATGAATATATATTTATATATAAGAAAAATTGTATGTATTTACGCAAACTTGCATGCATACATTTCGTTCTGTATATATGTGTTTACATAAATGAACTGTGCTGGCAAGCCAGCCTAAATATGCTGAGCTTGCATTTTGGTCCCACCAAGAATGAGTGACCAAACATTTGAGTACACTCTCGCCTCATATATATGTATAGTAATATATCCGCCTCCCCATATAATACCACTCTTATTACTTTATTATAAACAATTCACCTCATCTTTAAAATGCTAACTCAGCAAATCTTGACCCTCTTTTATTTTGTTATAAACAATTCACCCCATCCAATTCCCAAGCGTAAAAATGCAAGCTAAGCAAATCTTGCCCCCTTTTTATATTATAAACAATTGACCCCATCTAACTCATATGCGCAGCTGCGTGGGAAATCATTATCCAAAACAAATCTTCGAAGTGACCAATCAGAATCGATCAGGCCACTTTAGCAAACTCCCAAAAATCACGCCACCCCTGAAAAACTCTTATAAATGATCTTAGAACTTTAAGACATTAGTTCAGTTCAGTTCTTCTTTACACTTGATACGCGAACAGTTCAGTTCTTGATACGCGAACACTTCTGTTAGAGTTTAGTTCTCCTTTACATTTTTGATTCGCGATTCCTTTTTATATTTAACACACAAGCAGTTAGTTCAGCATTAAGTGCACGTTGATATAAGTATCCTTTGTAAAAGAAGAACTCCGTTGAAATTAAATAAAGACATTTTTTTTTAATCAACGTTAAACAAAAATATAAAATTGGCGCAGTCGGTAGGATAAAACAAAAAGTTAAAGTGCAGTGCAAAACTTGTGTTTCCAACCAAGACTTTTTGTGCTAAGGTTTCAAACCTGAGTTAATACCAGGACCTTTGTACCGATA
The DNA here is from genome assembly GCA_018903575.1 of Drosophila saltans. Taxonomy (NCBI): domain Eukaryota; kingdom Metazoa; phylum Arthropoda; class Insecta; order Diptera; family Drosophilidae; genus Drosophila; species Drosophila saltans. The sequence continues at coordinate 11,219 of JAEIGH010000219.1, forward strand.
AAAACTAGAAATATACCAGAAGACACTAAACAACCTGTTTTATCCGCAGAAGAATCTTCGTGCCAGAAGACACGAGATATAAATAAGTTAAAACTAAAAATTCAATAAAACAAAGATAAAAAAAAAAAAACAACAAATCTAAAAATAAGAAATTATAAGAAACAAATACAAAAGAAAAATTCTATATAAAAAAAAAAATATTATATCAACGATCAAAAAATAAAACAAATCTTCAAAATAAATAAAATGGTTCATCCACCACTCACCGAATCTAGTATGGCGGAAGCTGTCCACCAACTTGGAAGTGTTGAAAAATTCAACGGCAATCCCGATGCACTATTCACTTTTATTAATCGTATTGACTATATACTCTCCATGTATTTTACTGATGATACCCGTCAACAACATGTGATGCTTGGGTACATTGATCGCAGTATCAGCGGTGAAGTTATGCGTACGCTGGGAACAACAACATTAACTACCTGGACCGACCTACGAAACCAGCTCACCCAATGAGACGCTGTTGGAGAATTTCCGTAACACCCCCTACAAAGGCAACATCCAAGAATTCCTGGACGAAGCAGAACGCAGAAAACAAAAGTTAACGAGTAAGCTAGAATTAGAAAACGATACATACGAAAAAACATATTTTCACAGACTCATAAAGTCAAGCACTGAGAAATTAATACAAAAATTACCAATGCAGATATATTTAAGAATCGTAAACACTAATATCCCAGATTTACTATCATTGAAAAGTTTCTTACAAGAAAAGGGCCTAGTTGAAGATATTATTGATATGCATAAGTCAACCCACAAACAACCCACATTTGAGAAATCATTTAAAATCCCCTATCAAACTACTAACAATACTCAAAGATTCAATACAACGACCATTCTACCAACGACCAAATTACCAACGGCATAACATTTTTGACGCTATCAGATTCCGACCCAATCAAAACATGACTACTAACCACCTACTAACGCACCTACAAAATGAATTAGGCCATCAGGTAGCGGACAGAGTAGGATGGACTGGTCCGAAAATTTTCATCAGACAGCCTCGGAGCCAATTCATCAGATAGATCAAACAGAAGAAACCCCTATATCTTATTAACTATAAACATTGATACAGGTTCTTCAATAAACCTTATCAACGAAAACTTCTTTAATTTCCCCGAAACCTCAGAAAAATTTAATGTTCAGACAATAAAAGGCGTAATTGAGCTTTATAAAAGTATTTCCTTTGCACCCAGCAAACTATGTCAAACAACCCAAAAATTTGATTGTCATAATTTTTCAACTACGTATGATATACTCTTAGGTAGAAATTACCTCAAAGCAAGTCATGCTCTTATTGACTATAGTCATAGCAGTGTAACACTATCAAATCATATATATTTTATTTTAAGTTCACCAACAATGAAGAAGAGACATCAGAATCAATTCCTTATCCCCCTGTAGATTTTGACTACGATGCATTTGCATACGAAATAAATAACAACATTGAAGAAAATAATGAATTCGGACTGGATCATTTAAATTCAGAAGAAAGAAAAAAGTTAAAAAAAAATACAGGAAAGGTGAAAATTTGAATTTACTAGTACTATTAAGCATACCATTCGTACTAAACACGAAGACCCTATATATACGCACCAATATAAACATCCACAAATTTTTGATGAAGAAATTAATAAGCAAATTAACGAAATGATACAACAGGGAATAATCCGAAAATCGGAATCGCCCTATGTTCTCTAATATAGACCGTACCCAAGAAAGAGGACGCATCCAAAGAAAAAAAGTTCCGTTTAGTCATAGACTATCGCAGTTTAAATGACATTACCGTTGACGATAAATACCCAATACCCATAATGGATAAAATTCTTGACAAATTAGGAAAATATCAGTATTTTACAACCATTGACCTTGCCAAGGGATTCCATCAAATTCAAATGGACCCTAAATCTATTGAAAAAACCGCTTTCTCAACAAAACATGGGCATTTCGAATTCACACGAATGCCATTTGGCTTGAAAAATGCACCAGCCACATTCCAAAGATGAATGAATAATTTGCTAGAAGATCTTATCTACAAAGATTGTTTGGTTTATTTGCATGATATTATCATTTACTCCACTTCATTGGAGGAACATTTAGCATGAATCCAAAAGTCTTTACTAAATTACGCAATGCAAATTTAAAATTACAATCAGATAAGTGCGAATTCTTGAAAAGGGAATCGGAATTCTTAGGTCACATTATAACCACAGACGGCATTAAACCAAATCCAGACAAAATCACAGCAATTTTAAAATTCCCGGTTCCTAAAACACCGAAAGAAATCAAATTATTTTTGGGCTTATGCGGATTCTACCGCAAGTTTATTCCTAAATTCGCAAAGATTGCAAAACCTTTAACTCTTGGATTAAAGAAAGGATCCAAAATTAACAAAGATAACCCTGATTATATATCGGCCTTTGAGAAATTAAAGCTCCTCATCACCAATGATCCCATACTCGCATTCCCTGATTTCAAAAAACCTTTTTCCTTAACTACAGACGCCAGTAACGTAGCCTTAGGCGCTGTCCTTTCACAGGACCATAAACTTATCTGTTTTGCTAGCAGAACCCTTCATGAGCATGAACTCAATTATTCAGCTATAGAAAAGGAGCTATTAGCAATTGTATGGGCAACTAAATATTTCGGAAGACATTTCGAGATCCTAAGCGATCACAAACCATTCATTTGGTTATCCAACATTAAAGAACCCAATATAAAATTACAGCGTTGAAAAATCAGATTAAATGAATACGATTAAAAAATAAAATATTTACCCGGAAAAGAATATTATGTGGCCGATGCCTTCTCTAGAGTTAAAATAGACGAAATCTTTTTAGGAGACGAAACAAGTAGTTCCCTGGCAACAATACACAGTGCTCAGGAAGATAATCAAAACTTAATACTATTTAAAATATTTAAAAAATTAAAAAAAAAAAAAAAAAATCTTCATAAAGAAATGATTAATCATTCCGCGAAAGAACTAATCAAAGAATATTTATGCTCAAAAAACAACGCGATCTATTTCCATGACGATACAGACTTTTTAATATTCCAACAAGCTTATGTTGAAATTATATGTTCCAATAGTCAAACTAAAACTTTAAGAACGACTTCCAAACTAAGAGACATACCCACTTATGCAGAATTCAAAGAAATTATTTTGAAAACCATAAAACAATACTTCACCCACGTATCACTAAAACTATAAATTGGTTCAAAGAAAAATACTATTACCCAGATTACCAAAAACTAATTCAGAACTTTATTAATGAATGCGACATTTGCTATCTGTCCAAATCAGAAAATAGAAATACTAAACTAACTTTTTGAAACCACCCCAGAAATATTTAATACCAGAGAAAAATATGTAATGGATTTTTATTTAGTTGACAATCAACAATTTTTATCATGCATAGACGTATATTCTAAATTTGCCTCTCTAGTTGAAGTTCAAAGTCGTGATTGGCTAGAAGCAAAAAGAGCAATCACTAAAATCTTTAATGACATGGGAAAACCCTTCGAAATCAAAGCAGACAAAGATTCCGCATTTATATGCGTAGCACTCCAAAATTGGCTTAACTCCGAAAACGTTAAAATAAGCATAACAACAAGCAAAAATGGCATTTCTGATATAGAAAGATTTCATAGAACTGTGAATGAGAAACTAAGAGTTATTAATACAGAATCAAGCATAGAAGATAAACAAACTAAGTTCGAAACCATCCTTTATACTTATAACCAAAAGACTAAACATTTGACAACAAATAGAACACCCGCAGATATATTCATTTATGCAGGCACGCCCCTTTATAACACTCAAGCTAATAAGATAAATCAAATTGACAAATTAAATTAAAATAGAAATGACTTTGATATAAATACAAAATACAAGCAAGCCCCGTTAGTTAGAAGTAAAACTACTACACCATTTAAGAAAACAGGAGAAATTACCCAAGTTGACGACAAACATTTCATTGAAACAAACAGAGGAAGACAAACTACACACTACAAATTAAAATTCAAGAAAAAAAGAAAATTCACCAAAGCAAATATACTGACTAATTTCAGACATTCCAATATTACTGCTTCTACTCCTATCAATGGCATCCCTAACACATACACAAAGTATAGAAATTAATCTCATCAAAGCACCAAACGGCTATCTTATATTTAAAACATGAATAATGGACCTACCCTCAGATTACGAATTTCATTATCTAACCGTAAATTTAACCAAAGTACAAATCACCTACAACAACTTGTTAGAGCAAACAGAACCATATAAAAATTTAATGCACATCCAATACCTAACTGAGAAATTAAACCGTGAAATGAATGGCATCAGAATAATAAAGAGAAACAAAAGAGGACTTATTAACTTTGTAGGTACAGTAAATAAATATCTATTTGGTACTTTAGACCAGAACGACAAAGAAGAACTAGAAGACAAAATAAACAGTTTAACAGCAAATAATGCCCAAAACGACGAACTTAACCACATTATAGACGCAGTCAACAAAAACATTGAAATATTAAACAACCTCACCATTAGTCAAGATACAGACAAAAAACTAAATATCCTTGTATTTAACTTAGAGCATTTCACAGAATACATAGAAGACATAGAATTAGGCATGCAGTTGACAAGACTCGGAATATTTAACCCAAAACTTTTGAATCATCAATACATAGTCGATATAAATACTGAAAAAATTCTAAACAGAAAAACATCTACTTGGTTGAAATCAGATACGAACGAAATAATAATAATCTCGCACATACCTAGACTAATGTCCAAAACCCCACTTTTCAAAATTATCCCCTACCCAGACGATAACAATAATACTTTAACAGAAAATGTTCAAGAAACTTATTATATACAAAACAATAAAACATACTTAAAATCTACTAGAAAACAAGAAATAAATGAATGTGTAAATGGAATTATAACACAAATACCAGCAGAATGCAAATATAGTAAAACTTTCAAAACAAATCAAATTAGTTATGTAGAGCCCAACATTGTTGTTACCTGGAATCTACCGAAAACAAATTTAAAACAAAATTGTAACCAAAATAAAATATTTGTAGAAGGAAATAATATAATTAAGATATACGATTGTAGCATTAAGTTAAACGAAATATCAATAGTAAACTCATTTTCAGATTACACACAAAATATATATGTAACAAATAATGTAACTAAATTGGAACCTGTTTCTTACTTACAAACGAAACAAATCATTTACGAAAAAACTAAGTATAACAAAATATTTAATATAATAATAACAACCACATTTATCTTGACTTTGATAAGTCTTATTATATATCTTATCTATAAGTTTAAATCAATGACTAAAAAAATAATTAAAAGACAAATTAAATCAGTTGAATCAGCACTAGATAATACCGTCCCACAAAAGAATTAATCTCGCAAGAAATCCCTATTGAAAATATGCAAACACCTCCTTCATTATACCCTCCATTCCCGCCTGAGGACAGGCTACTTTTTTAAAGGTTGGGGGAGTAATATATCCGCCTCCCCATATAATACCACTCTTATTACTTTATTATAAACAATTCAACCCATCTTTAAAATGCTAACTCAGCAAATCTTGACCCTCTTTTATTTTGTTATAAACAATTCACCCCATCCAATTCCCACGCGTAAAAATGCTAGCTAAGCAAATCTTGACCCCTTTTTATATTATAAACAAATGACCCCATCTAACTCATACGCGCAGCTGCAGCATCCAAAACAGAAGAAGATCACTTTACACCCTTTTCGTGGGAAATCATTATCCAAAACAAATCTTCGAAGTGACCAATCAGAATCGATCAGGCCACTTTAGCCAACTCCCAAAAATCACGCCACCCCCGAAAAAGCTCCTATAAATAATCTTAGAACTTTAAGACATTAGTTCAGTTCAGTTCTTCTTTACACTTGATACGCGAACAGTTCAGTTCTTCTTTACACTTGATACGCGAACAGTTCAGTTCTTCCTTACACTTGATACGCGAACAGTTCAGTTCTTCCCCACACTTGATACGCGAACACTTCTGTTAGAGTTTAGTTCTCCTTTACATTTTTGATTCGCGACTCCTTTTTATACCCTGTACCCATAGGGTAAAAGGGTATATTAAAGTCGCTAAAATGTATGTAACAGGCAGAAGGAAGCGTTTCCGACCCCATAAAGTATATATATTCTTGATCAGCATCAACAGCCGAGTCGATTGAGACATGTCCGTCTGTCCGTCTGTCCGTATGAGCCACGCGATCTCAGAGACTATAAGAGCTAGAGCTACCAAATTTGGTGTGAGCATCCGCCTAATGTCAAAGCACTTCAAGTTTGTTTCAAATTTTAGCCACGCCTACTTCCGCCCCCGCAATTTAAAAAAAACGATAACTAGGGCTGCTTTCAAGATATCGTATTCTTACTTGGTAAACCTAATTATATACCCAAACTGGACCAACTGACCAAATTTTGTCGAAATCGGACAATAAACATCGAAGATATGCCTATATCCGTTTTGTACTGAAATGCCAAGGCGGCATTGGCAGATAAGAAAAGAGCGAGATAGCATGCGCTCGCTGCTGCTGCATGTAAAAGGGAACTTTGTTTTGAATTGATTGCGATTTTGAGGTTGTTCAATCATTTGTCTAGTGACTACGCAGATCAAGAAAGTTTAAAATTTTTGCCACGCCCACTTACGCCCCCGCAATTCAGAAAAAACTAATTATTAGAGTAGTTTTAAGGAATCACCTTCTTATTTGGCACACCTAATATTATGGCCAAAGTGCATCATCTGACTAAATTTAGTCGAAATCGGACAATAAATATCGGAGATATACGTTGATGCGTTTTGTACTGAAGCGCTTAGGGCGACATTGGCTGGCAAGAGTGAGCGAGATAGCATGCGTTCACTGTTGCGGCATGTTAAAGAAAATTATTTATGAAATTAATCGCTATTTCGAGGGTGTTTGTTTTCATTTAATATAATAACTAGTTGGTACAGGGTATACACAATGTCGGCAGGGACGACTTGCTTGCTTCATTATATTTAACACACAAGCAGTTAGTTCAGCATTAAGTGCACGTTAATATAAGTATCCTTTGTAAAAGAACAACTCCGTTGAAATTAAATAAAGACATTTTTTTAATCAACGTTAAACAAAAAGATACAATTGTATATATATATATATAAAAAAAATGTCTTTATTTAATTTCAAAGAAGTTGATATATATATATATATATATATAATTTTATATTTTTGTTTAACGTTGATAAAAAAATGTCTTTATTTCAAAGACGTTGTTCTTTTACAAAGGATACTTATATTAACGTGCACTTAATGCTGAACTAACTGCTTGGGTGTTAAATATAAAAAGGAATCGCGAATCAAAAATGTAAAGGAGAACTAAACTCTAACAGAAGTGTTCGCGTATCAAGAACTGAACTGTTCGCGTATCGAGTGTAAAGAAGAACTAAAACTGATGTCTTAAAGTTGTAAGATTATTTATAGGAGATTTTTCGGGGGTTGCGTGATTTTTGGGAGTTGGCTAAAGTGGCCTGATCGATTCTGATTGGTCACTTCGAAGATTTGTTTTGGATAATGATTTCCCACGAAAAGGGTGTAAAGTGATCTTCTTGTTTTGGACGCTGCAGCTGCGCGGATGAGTTAGATGGGGTCATTTGTTTATAATATAAAAAGGGGTCAAGATTTGCTTAGCTTGCATTTTTACGCGTGGGAATTGAATGGGGTGAATTGTTTATAACAAAATAAAAGAGGGTCAAGATTTGCTGAGTTAGCATTTTAAAGATGGGTTGAATTGTTTATAATAAAGTAATAAGAGTGGTATTATATGGGGGAGGCGGATATATTACTCCCCCAACCTTTAAAAAAGTAGCCTGTCCTCAGGCGGGAAATGGAGGGTATAATGAAGGAGGTATTTGCATATTTTCAATAGGGATTTCTTGCGAGATTAATTCTTTTGTGGGACGGTATTATCTAGTGCTGATTCAACTGATTTAATTTGTCTTTTTAATTATTTTTTTAGTCATTGATTTAAACTTATAGATAAGATAAATAATAAGACTTATTAAAGTCATAATAAATGTAGTTGTTGTTATTATTTTAAATATTTTATTATACTTAGTTTTTTCGTAAATGATTTGTTTCGTTTATCAGTAAGAAATAGGTTCCAATTTTGTTACATTATTTGTTACATAGATATTTTGTGTGTAATCTGAAAATTAGTTTACTATTGATATTTCGTTTAACTTAATGCTACAATCGTATATCTTAATTATATTATTTCCTTCTACAAATATTTTATTTTGATTACAGTTTTGTTTTAAATTTGTTTTCGGTAGATTCCAGGTAACAACAATGTTGGGCTCTACATAACTAATTTGATTTGTTTTAAAAGTTTTACTATATTTACATTCTGCTTGTATTTGTGTTATAATTCCATTTATACATTCATTTATTTCTTGTTTTCTAGTAGATTTTATGTATGTTTTATTGTTTTGTATATAATAAGTTTTTTGAACATTTTCTGTTAAAGTATTATTGTTATCGTCTGGGTAGGGGATAATTTTGAAAAGTGGGGTTTTGGATATTAGTCTAGGTATGTGCGAGATTATTATTATTTCGTTCGTATCTGATTTCAACCAAGCAGATGTTTTTATGTTTAGAATTTTTTAGTATTTATATCGACTATGTATTGATGATTCAAAAGTTTTGGGTTAAATATTCCGAGTCTTGTCAACTGCATGCCTAATTCTATGTCCTCTATGTATTCTGTGAAATGCTCTAAGTTAAATACAAGGATATTTAGTTTTTTGTCTGTATCTTGACTTATGGTGAGGTTGTTTAATATTTCAATGTTTTTGTTCACTGCGTCTATAATGTGGTTAAGTTCGTCGTTTTGGGCATTATTTGCTGTTAAACTGTTAATTTTGTCTTCTAGTTCTTCTTTGTCGTTCTGGTCTAAAGTACCAAATAGATATTTATTTACTGTACCTACAAAGTTAATAAGTCCTCTTTTGTTTCTCTTTATTATTCTGATGCCATTCATTTCACGGTTTAATTTCTCAGTTAGGTATTGGATGTGCATTAAATTTTTATATGGTTCTGTTTGCTCTAACAAGTTGTTGTAGGTGATTTGTACTTTGGTTAAATTTACGGTTAGATAATGAAATTCGTAATCTGAAGGTAGGTCGATTATTCCTGTTTTAAATATAAGATAGCCATTTGGTGCTTTGATGGGATTAATTTCTATACTTTGTGTATGTGTTAGGGATGCCATTGATAGGAGTAGAAGCAGTAATATTGGAATGTTTGAAATTAGTCAGTATATTTGCTTGGGTGAATTTTTTTTTTTTTCTTGAATTTTAATTTGTAGTGTGTAGTTTGTCTCCTTGTTTGTTTCAATGAAATGTTTGTCGTCAACTTGGGTAATTTCTCCTGTTTTCTTAAATGGTGTAGTAGTTTTACTTCTAACTAACGGGGCTTGCTTGTATTTTGTATTTATATAAGTATTTTATTTTTATTTAATTTGTCAATTTGATTTATCTTATTAGCTTGAGTTTATAAAGGGCGTACCTGCATAAATGAATATATCTGGGGTGTTATTGTTGTAAATGTTTAGTCTTGTGGTTATAAGTATAAAGGATGGTTTCGAATTAGTTTGTTTATCTTTATGCTTGATTCTTATTAATAATTTAGTTTCTCATTCACGGTTCTATGAAATCTTTCTATATCAGAAATGCATTTTTGCTTGTTAGCAAAGAGTTAAGCAATTTTGAGTGCTAGCATATAAATGCGGAATCTTTGTCTGCTTTGATTTTAAGGGTTTTCCATTATTAAAGATTTTAGTGATTGTTCTTTTGTTCTAGCCAATGCGTCTTTTGAATTTCAACTAGAGGCAAATTTAGAATATACTTATGCATGATAAAAATTGTTGATTGTCAACAAATAAAAATCCATTACATATTTTTCTCTGGTATTAAATATTTCTGGGGTGGTTTCAAAAGTTAGTTTAGTATTTCTATTTTCTGATTTGGACAGATAGCAAATGTCGCATTCATTAATAAGTTCTGAATTAGTTTTTGGTAATCTGTAATAGTATTTTTCTTTGAACCAATTTATAGTTTTAGTGATACCTGGGTGAAGTAGTGTTTTATGGTTTTTCAAAATAATTTCTTTGAATTCTGCATAGTGGGTATGTCTTTTAGTTTGGAAGTTGTTCTTAAAGTTTTGGTTCGACTATTGGAACTTATAATTTCAACATGAGCTTGTTGAATATTAAGAAGTCGCATGTTATGGAAATGATTGATTATCTTCCTGAGCACAGGGAACTACTTGTTTCGTCTCCTAAAAAGTTTTCGTCTATTTTAACTCTAGAGAGGGCATCGGCCACATAATTTTCTTTTCCGGGTAAATATTTTATTTTGTAATCGTATTCATTTAATCTGATTTTCCAACGCTGTAATTTCATATTGGGTTCTCTAATGTTGGATAACCAAATGAGTGGTTTGTGATCGCTTAGGATCTCGAAATGTCTTCCGAAATATTTAGTTGCCCATACAATAGCTAATAGCTCCTTTTCTATAGCTGAATAATTGAGTTCATGCTCATGAAGGGTTCTGCTAGCAAAACAGATAGGTTTATGGTCCTGTGAAAGGACAGCGCCTAAGGCTACGTTACTGGCGTCTGTAGTTAAGGAAAAAGGTTTTTTGAAATCAGGGAATGCGAGTATGGGATCATTGGTGATGAGGAGCTTTAATTTCTCAAAGGCCGATATATAACCAGGGTTATCTTTGTTAATTTTGGATCCTTTCTTTAATCCAAGAGTTAAAGGTTTTGCAATCTTTGCGAATTTAGGAATAAACTTGCGGTAGAATCCGCATAAGCCCAAAAATAATTTGATTTCTTTCGGTGTTTTAGGAACCGGGAATTTTAAAATTGCTGTGATTTTGTCTGGATTTGGTTTAATGCCGTCTGTGGTTATAATGTGACCTAAGAATTCTGATTCCCTTTTCAAGAATTCGCACTTATCTAATTGTAATTTTAAATTTGCATTGCGTAATTTAGTAAAGACTTTTTGGATTCATGCTAAATGTTCCTCCAATGAAGTGGAGTAAATGATAATATCATCCAAATAAACCAAACAATCTTTGTAGATAAGATCTTCTAGCAAATTATTCATTCATCTTTGGAATGTGGCTGGTGCATTTTTCAAGCCGAATGGCATTCGTGTGAATTTGAAATGTCCATGTTTTGTTGAGAAAGCGGTTTTTGCAATAGATTTAGGGTCCATTTGAATTTGATGGAATCCCTTGGCAAGGTCAATGGTTGTAAAATACTGACATTTTCCTAATTTGTCAAGAATTTAATCCATTATGGGTATTGGGTATTTATCGTCAACGGTAATGTCATTCGGGGAAAGTCGGTAAGCGAGAACGGTCACACTCCGATGACTAGCATCTCCTAAGGAAAACTCCATCTTGGGTCAGTTGGTTTTTTCATTCCGGCAAATCCAATCGCATCCGAGATTTTCTTGGCCTCATAATTTTCCATAAAGTTGTTTTTCTGCAATCGTTAACGTCTTACCTCAAATTGTGACCCGGTCCGGCACTTATTATAAATAAAACTGGCCTGTGCAATTAAAACAAGTTAACGCGCGTTGTTTAATTCACACTATCACCCTCACCTCTTCATTGGCAATAAAATTGGGCTCTACCCCTTTGGAACTCTTCGCCCCACCACAAACATTGGTCCTTCGAGCCGGATATCCTTCCGCTCGCCCCAGCATCGCATCGGTGGAGAATTCTGATAAGTAGAAACGTTTTTTATTACCATTTTTTCCAACACATATACATATACATACATACATACATACCTGCAGTGAAAAGTTTCCCGCTCTTTCCATAGCGACTTTTCATTCGACGTTGTATGGATATTCCATTGTGCATGTGATTTTCTTTCATCTCTTCAGCTTATCCTAGCATTTTATGTTCATTTTATCCTTTTTCTTATAATTTTCTTCCACTCGCGATCCGCATATTCCTCTGCAGACACACATACATACACAAGTGCATAGAAGTGAGTGCAAGTGCAATCTAAGAAATTAAAATTAAAGTGCTTTAGTTCAAGATCAATAACCAACTCACCGGCAATTAATTTGGCTATAATTCCGACCAGTGCTCCGCCGTTTCAAAATCGAGAAATAAATTAATTAATTCGCGAGTTTTAATTCAACACATACATATATGCACATGCGCCCACACTAACATACATATACATATCCAAATACAAATACATACATTTGTGTGGCGGCATTTGCATACACCGGTGTAATTAAAACTTTTCCACATTGCACTTCACTTGCACTTTTGTTGTTTGTTAAACGCGAACAAAAATTTAATAAAAGTGTGAAAAAATTCGCACTACAATTATTGTCTTATTACCGGCCCAGCTGATTGCTTCTATTAGTGCTGGCCCGTGACGAGCGCGATCACGACTTTGATCGCCGTCACGATAGTTGTTCCTCTCACGATAAATAAAACATATATGAATTTTTAACGTAAAAAGAGTCCACAAAATTGAAAAATAAATTTATATAAAAAAAAATTGAAGAATAATTTTTCCGCGCCAAATATTAATTTTGGCCCCAGTGCGTGCAAGTGTGAAAAATAATTTCCGTCAAAGAAGATTTAATTTATTATTTTCTCTCACGATAAAATTCCGAATAAATTGTGCTCTGTTCCGACACGACAAAATTTCGAATTAAACTGTGCCATCTCCTGCTTTGCGTCGTAAGCAAAATTTATTCCAAAATTCCGGTTTTTTATATTTTTTTATAATTTTCGAATTTGTCCAAAATATAAAATACCGTGTAACTTTAATAATCGAGCATTCCAGTCGCGGCCAAAGCTTAGCGCCATTTCGACTAACGTGCAGCATCTAAATAAATTAAACCAAACAATCCAAAAAGGCTGCCGTCGAAATAACGTTGAATGTTTTTAAACCGTTCCCACTGGTCCACATAAATCACACGTAACACTAATCGCATTTTTGTTTTTGTTTTTGGTTCATATATTTTTTATTTATTTATTTAAAAAATTATATATAGTGTAACGCCGATAGGCGTTTCAATTTGAATCCGCCGGTTCGGACGTACGCCGATAACAAATCGGCCACCACAGGATTGGCAACTCCACACAAACTACTGATGTAAGGCAACATTTTAGAAGTTGGATGCGGCCAACTTCACTTTCTCTTCCGGTTCCGGTGCGACGACAACTACAAGCTCTGGGTAAAGAAAATTCAGGAGAATTTTAATCTTTTTTGTTTGCTGCCATCCTTCCATAAAACATTATAATTTGTGTTTTGCTGGCGTCCTCACACCTAAATTCGCCTGTACCATATCCGCTCGGCCAAGACAGAGGCGAATAAGCTAATAAAAGTAAATTTTATTACATTGGTGTCAGGTGTGGGGTTAGTTCGGTTTCTGGAAAGAGCCATACCACGGAGAAAAAAAAAATAAAACAAGGAATATGCCTAAAGGAAAATCACGCAGCCACCGAACTGGAGACGACAGTCTGTCGCCGCTGTCAACCACAAACTCGATGCGCTGCAACGTTCGCTGGACAGGGCGCTGCCCATCCAAGAGCCGTCATCAGAAGCCACATGTCCGGAATGGAATGGATCGCCCCCTGCGGAGCCCCCGCCACAAGCCGCATCCACCACCTACGGTATACCGTGGAATCGTCCATCTAACAGCCAGTTCAACCCAAGCGTGCTGCCACTGTTCGACGGAACTGGCTCGTGGAGTGAATTTGAGCGACTTTTAGACACTGTAGCGGCATATTACCACTGGTCTGATCAAGAAAAATGCTTGGGCATAGCGCTCAATCTGCGCGGTCGCGCCTCCATGTATTATGGCACATTGCCCTCGCGGCCTTCGCTCCCCTATGCGGAGTTGCGCGATGCCATGCGCCAACGATTTACACTGGACTGTCGGGCCAGCTATCAACGGCTCCGCCATCGGGTACAAGGACCAAGGGAATCCCTGTCCGATTTTGCCTTGGAGTTGGAGCGTTTAGCCCAGGGAGCATTCAGCGGCATGCCCCGTCATTTATATGACCAAATACTGGTGCAGCAGTTTATAGATGGAATCCGCGACACCCCCTTGCAGGGATTGGTGCTCTCAAGCAAACCGAGACAGTTGCAGGAGGCGCTCGATATGGCGATGCGGGTGCAAGCCCAAGTGGGACGCCCAACAGGCCGGCCCATCCTGCACACCCAGATCGGAGAGGAGCACCGTGAGCCGCCAACACGTCGTAGACGACGACGCGGTCGCAAACCGGAACTGGGTCAGCAACAGGCCGCCGCGGGCCAGCCGGCGGAAAACACCAGCATGCCAATGTCGCGGGGCCGGCATTGGCAATAAACCAGAAGGCCCCCATTCAACCTTCCAGACGAGGAGCTGTAGTACAGCGAGATGCCCGGATCATTCCCAACAGTTGTCCCAATAATGTTTCTACCGTCGCCGTGGTTGAGTCGCCAGCCCGTTCTGCGCCTGCGATTCCCACCGAGGCTCCCACCGACCGCTGCAAGTCGCGCCCACAGGCGCCATCCAGCGAGTCATGCCTGGTAGAGTCCGCGACGGAGAATCTGGAGACCTGCTACGAGAATGGATCAGTACTGGAGTGTTTGTTTCGTGAGCCCGAGACCGACCCAGTGAGCGGCGTGAACCTGGAGCGGTCTGTACCACTGGCGGACAAAGGCGCATCTACCCTTAGCGTCCAGCGTGGGACACCTGCCGAAACCCAAGCTACGTACTCGTATGGATGTACTAGTATACCCAGTTTACACTGTTTGGTTTTTATTCAGCAACAACCAATCCCCATTATTGTGGACACAGGGGCAGCAGTCTCACTCCTGAACTGGAAGGACACAAAGCGCCCGATAGTGACCACTCCGTGTCACGTGACTCTACATGGACCGTCATCGGCAACCTTCACGTCGACGCAAAGAGCGGATATTGAGCTGCACATGATGCGAAAATCCGTGAGCCACACCTTTCACATGGTTGGTGGTGCGACACCAACCCTGTTTGGAATGGATTTCCTGCTGAAGCATAAAGCAGTGGTTGATCTAGAGCAGCTAAAACTAAAGTTTCGCTGGGGCGCTCTACCACTTTTTGGTGCCCACGAGCCGACCAGACATTCGGTGTATTTGCTGACCCCAGCCTATCTGCCTCCGCGCTCTGATACGCGAGTACAACTGGAATGCGCATTTACCGAATCCCTAGAGGCGATGGTGATAGAAAAGGGAGAACGTTCCACACTTCCAGATGACATTATTTTGCCATCCGGCGTTGTCGAGGTAAAATCGGGCCACCTTACAACGCGTATCTTAAACTTGAGTGTGCATGGAAAAGTTCTACACCCTGCTATCATCCTAGGTGAAGTAGAGCCCGTGAGAGTGATGCCGGTGGAACCACCAAGGAATAAAGGCCCAATTACGGTGGAGTGGAATCTACCCGGTGATTCCGAGCTTCCACCACCACAACAAAAATCACTCAGAGAGCTTTTGAATAAATATCGAGGAATCTTCGCCTGGAGAGACGACGAGACCGGCTGTACTGACCTAGCTACACACTGCATCGAAACGGGGCCGGCGCGTCCCATAAAGCAGATGGCTCGTCGAATACCGATTTCTAGGAAGGCAGAAGTACAACGGCTAGTCAAGGACATGCAAGAGCGGGGAGTAATCCGCCCATCCGCTAGCCCATGGTCGTCACCCGTTGTGCTCGTAAAAAAAAGGATGGATCGACAAGATTCTGCGTTGATTACCGGCGCCTTAACGAAGTGACCGTGAAGGATTCGTACCCGTTGCCCAAGATGGACGACATTCTGGCGACGCTTTATGGTTCGAAATGGTTTTCGACAATGGATCTACAAAGTGGGTATTGGCAAGTGCAGATGGACGAATCTTCACGCCCTAAGACGGCTTTTACTTGTGACGCTGGGCTTTTCGAGTTCAACGTAATGCCGTTTGGGCTATGCAACGCACCCGCCACATTCGAACGTCTCATGGACAACCTCTTGACCGGCCTAACTTGGAAGTCCGCCTTGGTCTATCTGGATGACGTCATCGTTCACTCCCGCACAGCCGAAGAACACCTGAAGCATCTAAAAGAAGTGTTCGACAGACTGTCACAGGCAGGCCTCAAACTCAGCCCCAAGAAATGCAGCTTCTTCCAGACGCAAGTGCAATACCTGGGGCATATCGTAGGACGAAATGGTCTGCAGGCGTGTCCCACCAAGGTCGACAAAGTACTTGGCTGGCCCACACCATGTGACAAGAAGGAATTACGATCATTCTTGGGCCTTTGCTCGTACTACCGAAAATTCATTCCTAACTTCGCCACCATCGCACGCCCGCTGCATCAACTGACGGAAAAATTGTGTCCTTTTGTATGGAACGACATGACTAACCAGTCCTTCAACACGTTAAAACGCAACCTCACTACCGCACCGATCCTGGCTTTTCCCAATGACGTGGGCCAGTTTATATTGGATACGGATGCTTCCAACTTTGGGGCCGGCGCAGTCCTTAGCCAGATACAGGAAAGCGAAGAACGAGTGATCGAGTACTACAGCAAAAGCTTTCAAGCAGCGGAACGCAATTATTGCGTCACTCGGCGAGAACTTTTGGCTGTAGTCCGAGCTACCAAGCATTTCCACCATTACCTGTTTGGTCGTCGTTTCCTGCTAAGGACCGACCACGCCTCCTTGCGGTGGCTCTACAACTTTCGAGAACCAGAAGGACAGGTTGCCCGTTGGATTGAACGACTGCAACAGTATGACATGCAGATACAACATCGCAGTGGGCCACAACATGGAAATGCTGATAGCCTCTCAAGACGACCCTGCAATGATTGCAGTGTTTGCCAACGAGCGGAACAAAAGGACGGCATTAATGTGCTGCTCACCCAAGTCCTTCTACCGGAGCATCGCAAAGCCCAGGAGTCAGACGAGGCCCTAGCGAAGGTGCGAGAATGGCTGCTTCATGCTCAACGACCACCCAAGGCAAGTCTTTGGGGTGAAAGTCCTGAAGTCCGAGCATTGTGGCACCTCTTCGATCGGTTAGCACTAGATGATCTGGGAATTATAACCATCAAAAACGCTGAGAACACCCCCGTGGCTCTCGTCCCCCGTGCCCTAGTGGACAGCGCCATTCGAGGCGTTCATGACGCATCGACTGGTGGCCATTTCGGGCTGAAGAAAACATTAGCTAAGGCAAAGAAGCGATTTTACTGGATCGGTCAAAGTGCCGACATAGCTATTTGGTGTGCCCGCTGTACCATTTGTAATGCTCGAAAAGGCCCACACCGGAGGACTGTAGGACGTCTACAGACGAGCAGCATGGGCGCACCTTTCGAACGCCTCGCCATCGACATACTAGGCCCTTTGCCCACCACGCCTCGTGGTAATCGATACGTCGCCGTAGTCATGGATTATTTTACCAAATGGCCCGAATGTGCAGCCATTCCCAATCAGACGGCGGAGACTGTAGCCCGAGTGCTGGTTCAGGAAGTGTTCAGTAGATTCGGCACCCCCTTTATCCTACATTCTGACCAAGGGCGGAATTTCGAATCGAGTGTTTTCCAGGCCTGCATGCAATTGCTAGACGTGGAAAAAACTCGCACTACGCCACTGCATCCCCAGTCTGATGGACTGGTCGAGCGATTCAACCGGACCCTCCTGGACTATCTGGCCAAATTTGTGTCCTCCAACCAGCAAGATTGGGATGAGCTGCTTCCCCTGGCGTTATGGGCCTACCGCTCAGCACCGCATGCCAGTTCTGGATATTCGCCTGCCATGCTCACCTTTGGACGTGAGTTGCGATTGCCCTGCGAGTTGCTTTTCGGCAGCCCCACATTAAGCAGTCAGGACTATCCTGAATTCGTGGAGCGCCTGCAACATCAACTGCGAACCGTCAACCTGAATGCTCGCCTTCAGTTAACAGCCGCGGCCCAGGCCAACAAAGACCGCTATGATCTGCGATCGAACCCAAAAAGAATTCGACCCGGGCGAGAACGTATGGCTGTACGCACCTAGCCGCCGCATTGGACGTTGCCCCAAGTTGCAATCGGACTGGATCGGACCCACCACAGTAGTCCGCCGAATATCTGACCTGGTGTACGAAGTTCGACCACCCGGAAAACGAGCTACAAAAACAGTTCATGTCAACCGCCTTGCCACCTATCTTTCTGATCCTCGTCAAGATCTAGTACTCGGTCAGGAGCCTCGAGTCTAAGGAGGGGGTAGTGTAACGCCGATAGGCGTTTCAATTTGAATCCGCCGGTTCGGACGTACGCCGATAACAAATCGGCCACCACAGGATTGGCAACTCCACACAAACTACTGATGTAAGGCAACATTTTAGAAGTTGGATGCGGCCAACTTCACTTTCTCTTCCGGTTCCGGTGCGACGACAACTACAAGCTCTGGGTAAAGAAAATTCAGGAGAATTTTAATCTTTTTTGTTTGCTGCCATCCTTCCATAAAACATTATAATTTGTGTTTTGCTGGCGTCCTCACACCTAAATTCGCCTGTACCATATCCGCTCGGCCAAGACAGAGGCGAATAAGCTAATAAAAGTAAATTTTATTACAATATATACATGTTCCACCCTTCGATTGCCGACACATCCGTTCGGTCCCCATACAGTCCACTGTCAAAGATTCCTTGATCAACACGATATTCTTCGTGGCTCGATTGTTTTTCCCATCCGACTATGCCCACCGATCCTGCTAAAAGCAGCAACAATTCCGATCGCCTCGCAGTGCCTCGTCGCTCCCCTTCGCCATCCACGCCGCCACCTAATCCAAAGGTACCTCGTACGTTCGACACCGTCAAACGAAGTTCTTCCGGTTTCTCAAACCTTGAGTCCGCGCCAAGCGTCTCCGGCGCTACACCTAAAAGGGCTTCCGTACCCAGCCGCACTCCCTCGCCCGCGCTTTCTGATTCCAGCGCACTTCCAATTCCAAGTGTCACGGTGTCCGCTCCAGCGTCCAAAGTAAAAACCCGTTCGGAGTCTCAACGACTGTCCGACGCTGCCGATATGTCCATAAGTCACTTCATCGCCGCTTGTGACGGCTTGATCGAATTCGAGGCCAATACAATGGGTTCCCTCGAGGAAGAAGTGCAAGTATATGCCATGAGAATGCACTTGGAACAGACGAAAGTTCTGTGGAACCGAGTCGAAGCTGAGTACTTGTCATGTACGAGAGCCCTCACGGCCGACGCGGATGAGGAGAGCCGCACCAATGTGGTGACCGTTAAGTCAAAATATGAATACGCGTACATGGTATACGTACGATGCGGTTCTAGACTAGGAGAACGCATAGAGCGACTGCAGTCGCCCCCTTTGGCTCCCGCGTCCCAAAACGCCCACGAAACTCGCGAGCAGCACGTCCATGCTATCGGCTACCTCCATGTGAGGTGGACGTTTTCACGGGCGACTACAACCAGTGGCCCACATTCCGCGACCTGTTCACGGCCATGTACGTGAATAATCCACGATTGGCGCCAGTTGAGAAGCTGTATCATCTGGTGTCCAAAACGCGCGGCGAGGCAAAGGCGATCGTTTCCAGCTCCCAATTGACCAACGACGGTTTTCACGCAGCTTGGGAGAACCTGCAGACTCGCTTCGAGAATAAGAGGCAGCTCGTTGCGACCCAAACAAAGATACTCTTCAACCTTCCATCCGTTGTCCACGGGACTTGCGCGAACCTGAAGGATCTCCAAACCACCATTCAGAGCTGTTTAACAACACTGATGCGTTCCGGTGTTAGCACGGATAATTGGGACGTCTTGTTGGTGGCACTTTGCACCTCCAAACTGCCAAATGCCACCATCGCACTCTGGGAGCAATCCATCCCGAACAAGACAGACCTCTCATCCTGATCCGACCTCAACAACTTCCTTGTGGATCGCTATCGCGTTCTAGAAACGTTGGAAGGTCGAAAGTCCACTCCTGCATTGCAAGTCATCCCTGCGATGAACACCCAGGTCACTGTCAACCAGGTCTCCTGTAAGGTGTGCGGCAGAAAGAACCACCCAATCCGATTATGTCCGAAGTTCACAGACATGTCTGTCCCAAACCGAATGGCGGCAATCAAGCAGCAAAAGTTGTGCCTCAATTGTTTTGCACGGGGCCATCAGCTGCGAGAGTGTCCGAGTGCTCACAACTGCCATATATGCAAGGAGCGGCACCACACTCTACTCCACCGCGTCAGCGCCTCTGCAGTGGCGCCCCCCAGCGGGCAGCCAACAACCACTAACCCCCCGGTCGAATCCATTGAACGGCCAACTTCAAGCCACAGTCTGCAAAACTTTCTGGTATCGTCGCCCCGTAAGGGCTTGCTGGGGACTGCCATGGTGGTGCTACGTCATTTAGGCGCTGAATTCCACGCTAGAGCCCTGATTGACACCGGTTCCGAAGGGACATTCCTATCCGAGAGGATGTTCAACTTGGTTCGGCTACCATACCGAGTCATTGATGCTCAAATCAGTGGCATTTCCAACTGTGTGGCCGCCAGCGCCCAGAAATTATGCCAGCTTAAGATCGCTTCTCGTAGCGATCCCTCAAAACAAGTGGAAACGTCCGCATTCGTCCTCCCAAATTTAGCTGGAGCCCTACCGTCCTGTCCGTTTCCACAGAGGGTGGATGGAAATCTTCCTGACCTGCCGTTGGCAGACCCGCAGTTCCATCAGAGTTCGTCGATTGATCTATTAATCGGCGTCGACCTCTTCCCGCACATTCTGGGCGAGCGAATCAAAAAGGATATTTGCGGTTCCCTCGTCGGTATTGAAACCATATTTGGCTGGGTTCTCTGCGGCCCCATGGACTCCGTCACTCCGGCGACAAATGTCTTCGCTGCCCAGGTTTCCATCACACCCACTAACGCCAACTTGGATAAGCTCCTCACCAAGTTTTGGGAGGTGGAAGATCTTCCAGCAAAACTGGAAAAGGAAGCTGATAAAAAGTGCGAGCTGCATTTTAGGGAAACCACGAAGAGAAGAGCAGATGGCAAATATGAGGTATCTCTACCGTTCAAGGATCCTGAGAACATCGACCTGGGGCATTCAAGATCGATCGCCGTGGCTCAGTTTCTCAGGAATGAAGCGCGGTTGGGAAAGAATCCTGAGCTGAAAGCCCGATATGGAGAAGTTCTTCAGGAATATGTAACATTGGGGCATATGATCCGCGTGCCAAGAATTTCTACCTGCCTCATCACGCGGTGTTCAAGCCCGACAGCACCACGACCAAAATCCGCGTCGTCTTCAATGCATCTAGTCCATCCACCAGAGGTATCAGTTTGAACGACGTCCTGCATACCGGTCCCACTCTGCAGGCAGACCTTACCGTACAGATACTGAAATGGCGCTTTTTCCGTTACGTCTTTAATGCCGACATAACCCAAATGTATCGGCAAATCTTTGTTTCCGCAGAACACACTCCTTTCCAGCGCATCCTCTATCGAGATCAAGACGGCAAGCTCCAAGATTACGAACTCCAAACCGTCACATTTGGAGTCAACTGTGCTCCGTTTTTGGCCATTCGAGTCCTACTTCAATTAGCTCAGGATGTGGTACAAAGGTACCCCAGAGCGAGCGAAATTCTTCGTAGCTACATGTACGTGGATGATGTTCTTGCTGGGTCCCACACTAAGAAGGAGTCGCGTGAGGCGATTCAAGAACTCCAAGGCGCCCTGGCCTCCGCTGGTTTCCCTCTCCGGAAATGGACATCGAATGAAAAAGATGTGTTGGCAGCCATCCCACGAGAGCATTTACTTAACGCCGACTTCCTTGAGCTAGAGGATGCAGGCACCGCCAAGACGCTGGGCATCCGCTGGAAAGCTACGCAGGATCATTTCTTCTTCGTGACTGCTGACCCATCGTTGCAAGCGTCCGTCACCAAGAGGGAGGTCCTATCCCACATCGCCAAGTTGTTCGATCCGGCAGGATGGTTGGCCCCCTTCGTAGTCCGGGCAAAAATATTCATGCAGCAGCTTTGGCTGACCGAGCTTGGCTGGGATGACGCTCTACCGCCATCCTTCTTACAAGAATGGCACGATTTCCTGCAGGATTACCCAGGCCTCAGTCATATTCATATTCCGAGGTGGGTGGAAACCAGACCTGACTTCGACTGGCAACTCCACGGGTTTTGCGACGCATCTCAGCGAGCCTACGGTGCCGCGCTCTACGTCCGCGTGACCCATCATGACCACGTGAGCGTCCACCTCCTTACTGCGAAGACTCGGGTAGCTCCAGTGAAGACTGTCTCTCTGCCCCGACTAGAACTGTGCGGAGCTGTGCTCCTAGCTGACTTGTATGCGGCGGTAATTCCTGACCTGCCGATTCGTAACGCCCAATCCTTCTTCTGGACTGATTCGACCATCGTGCTGGCCTGGCTCAACAAACCACCGTGCAATTGGTCGACCTTTGTTGCGAATCGAGCGTCATCCATTTCCAGCAACACTATGGTGGGTGACTGGGCTCATGTGCGGTCCGAGGACAATCCAGCTGATCTAGCCAGCCGAGGTGTGACGGCAGCAGACTTGTCGGTAAGCCAATTGTGGTGGCACGGTCCGGAGTGGCTCCGACTACCCCGTGAGTACTGGCCGGCATCTCCTTGCACGGTCCCCGAAACAGAAGTGGAGCAACGAACCCACTGCCACATCGTCACCACGTCGAATACGACCGAGATCATAGAACGTTTTTCCGATTTCGGTCGAGCTCTAAGGGTGATCGCCTATGTCCGGAGGTTCCTCAGTAGGAGGAAGTCTCTCCCCCCAACTCTAACTCTCACCCAACAGGAGTTATTCGAGGCCGAAAAGACCTTAGTTCTAGCTACTCAACAACGTGAGTATCCGACAGAAATCCGATGTCTGTCAAAGGTTCAACCAATTCCCTCATCGAGCTCACTTGCAAGCTTGCATCCGTTTCTCGACCAGCAGGGTGTCCTGCGTGCCAGCGGTCGATTGCGAGCATCCGAATCTCTAAGTTACGATGAACGTCACCCAATTCTACTCCCGTACGGCGCTCATCTAACCCAGCTCATCATCCGATTCACGCACCGTATTACGTTGCATGGAGGCAACCAACTGATGATCCGATTCCTTCGGGCCCTGTCAAGGCCCTCATCCGTGGCTGTAAGGCCTGCGTCCTGCACAAGCGCCGTCAGCAGATGCAACTGATGGGTGATCTGCCCCGAGGGCGGGTAACTTTCTCCAGACCCTTCACGTATACTGGTCTTGATTTCGCCGGTCCCTTTGAGATCAAAAATTATACAGGAAGGGCATGCCTAATCACGAAAGGATACATGTGTGTCTTCGTATGTTTCAGTACCAAGGCCATCCACCTTGAAGCTGGTGGCTTTTTTTCAGTTTCGTATCGCGAAGACGATGCCCGCAGCGTATATATTCCGACAATTGCAAAACATTCGTTGGCGCGTCAAAAGCCTTGGAGAAGGATTTTCTGGAAGCAACCAAACGTTAAACATCCTAAACTCTCATGATCGTGTCCTGGAATTTCATTCCATCCGCACATGGGTGGCCTCTGGGAGGCGGGGGTGAAGAGTTTTAAGACTCTGTTTTACAAATCCACAGCCAATGTGTGCTACACCTTCGAGGAGCTCTCTACCTTGCTGTGTCGGATAGAGGCGTACCTGAACTCGCGTCCCATTTCGCCCATGAGTGAAGATCCGGAGGATCTTTTGGCCTTGAGTCCTGGTCATTTCTTGGTGGGAGGCCCCCTAGTATCCATCGCAGAGCCAGCGATCACGGAGGAGCCCATGTCCTTGATTAATCGCTGGCAGCGGCTCAAGGCTCTTCACCACCAGTTCTGTCAGCGGTGGAAGGACGAGTATCTCAAGGAGCTACAGAAGCGAAACAAATGGAAGCTCCCCAGCCGAAATCTCCAAGTTGGCGACCTCGTAATCATTTATGAGGACAACTTACCGCCCTCAGAGTGGCGGTTGGGGCGAGTAGAACTCGTCCATCCCGGCGCTGACGGTTTAGTACGAGTCGTCGATGTTCGCACTTCACGCGGCTCCATCAAAAGGCCGGTCGCAAAGCTCATTCTGCTTGTCAGCGACTCCGACCCCGCTTCCTCCCAGTAGCGAAGCGGTGGCGCCCTTTGTTTCGTCTTACTGTCCTTTTTCTCCTCCTCATATGATCGTTCGCTTCGTGTGCCACTTAAATTGTTTTCTGCCATGCTTAATCCTCGTTTTTTTTTGTTCCTTTCTTCTCCTAGAATCCAGTTTTTTCTTTTTTTCATAGCAAGTCATGGCTCCCAGAGGTCCTCGTTCCGACCGCTCCGAGGCCCGCCAAGGTCGCGGGACAAGTGCCTACCGATGCCGAGTCTGCCGCGGAGTCAACGCGCTCCGACAGTGCAAGCGCTTCTTAAACTTGCGCGGAGAGAAGCGGCTCAGGGCAGTGCTCATCAATAAGTACTGTAACAACTGTTTAGCGCACGAGCACTCGTCCGGATCGTGTCGGAAAATAGGCGGATGTCGGCGTTGTGGAGAGGCCCATCACACCCTACTGCACTCCACGGAATATTCCAAGCGCAAACGGGCACCGCAACAGGCCGACAGAGAAGCGGCTCGCAGAGCGTCGCCCTCACCGACCCGAGCTCGCAGCTTATCCAAGCCCAGCAGAGCCAGACCCAACAGCAGGTCATCCAGCTCCAGGCGATCCAAGTCAGCCGGCGGCTCTCCCCGAGAATTGACGTTATCTTCGCTTCTACAGCTGAAGGTGACAACGGTGATGCCGACCGCCGTGGTGAAAATCGGCAACGGTCGCAAGGAGTTCGAGACTCGGGTCCTTTTGGACGCCTGCACGTCAGCGAGTCGCATCAGCGCATCCTATGCGGCAGCTCTCGGGTTAGCGGTCACTCGAGTGGGCAAAGACGAAGCCTGCCACGCCACCATCAGATCCCGGACTGACCCGTCATTCAAGAAGGACGTGATCCTCCAGATAGAGCCTGGCCTCCGAGTGAACACCCCCATCCGGCAGGTCTCCGAAGCCGTCCGGAAGAATTTTTCCACCCTGGTGTTGGCGGACCCGATGTTCCACCGCCCATCGTCCATGTTCGTCGTGCTTGGGGGCAGACCTCTATCCTGAGGTCATCCAGCCCGGTTGTGTCCCGGGCCATGGCGGCACTCCCGCAGCCCAAAGCACCGTGTTTGGGTGGATCCTGTCCGGTTCCTGTGCCATCTAGGCGCTCCAGAACGCAGCCGCTCCCCATCCTACCCAGTCCACCCGGGCTATTGCAACTTGTTGCAAGGGGGGCGGTATGTTCACGCCAGAAATTCATTCAGTCGGAATTCATTATTTTCTTCAATGTTGTTATTTATTTCGTATGCAAATGCATCGTAGTCAAAATCTACAGGGGGATAAGGAATTGATTCTGATGTCTCTTCTTCATTGTTGGTGAACTTAAAATAGAATTTATGATCTGGTAATTTTACACTGTTATCATTATAATCAATAAGAGCTTGACTTGCTTTGAGGTAATTTCTACCTAAGAGTATATCATACGTAGTTGAAAAATTATGACAATAAAATTTTTGGGTTGTTTAACATAGTTTGCTGGGTGCAAAGGAAATACTTTTATTAAGCTCAATTACGCCTTTTATCGTCTGAACGTTCAATTTTTCTGAGGTTTCGGGGAAATTAAAGAAGTTTTCGTTGATAAGGTTTATTGAAGAACCTGTATCAATGATACATTTAAGAGGTGTGTTGTTTATAGTTAATAAGATATAGGGGTTTCTTCTGTTTGATCTATCTGATGAATTCGTTCCGAGGCTGTCTGATGAAAATTTTCGGACCAGTCCATTCTACTCTGTCCGCTACCTGATGGCCTAATTCGTTTTGTAGGTGCGTTCAATATGCCCGAGTTTGTTTGTTGTGCATGGTTAGTAGTCATGTTTTGGTTAGGTCAGAATCTGTTAGCGTCAAAAATGTTATGCCGTTGGTAATTTGGTCGTTGGTAGTATGGTCGTTGGTAGTTTGGTCGTTGGTAGTTTGGTCTAAATTGATTGTTAGGGGGGTGTCGGATTGGATCTTGGGTGATGATTAACTGGATGATAAGGTGTTGGGTTATAATTGGGTTGAGGTACGAACTGATCATAACGTGGTTGAAAGAGTTTAGGGAATCTTTGAGTGTTGTTAGTAGTTTGATAGGGGATTTTAAATGATTTCTCAAATGTGGGTTGTTTGTGGGTTGACTTATGCATATCAATAATATCTTCAACTAAGCCCTTTTCTTGTAAGAAACTTTTCATTGATAGTGAATCTGGGATATTAGTGTTTACGATTCTTAAATATATCTGCATTGGTAATTTTTGTATTAATTTCTCAGTGCTTGACTTTATGAGTCTGTGAAAATATGTTTTTTCGTATGTATCGTTTTCTAATTCTAGCTTACTCGTTAACTTTTGTTTTCTGCGTTCTGCTTCGTCCAGGAATTCTCGGATGTTGCCTTTGTAGGGGGTGTTACGGAAATTCTCCAACAGCGTCTCATTGGGTGTCCGCGGTTTAAAATTCAATATCAGCTGGTTTCGTAGGTCGGTCCAGGTAGTTAAGGTTGTTCTTCCCAGGGTACGCATAACTTCGCCGCTGATACTGCGATCAATGTACCCAAGCATCACATGTTGTTGACGGGTATCATCAGTAAAATACATGGAGAGTATATAGTCAATACGATTAATAAAGGTGAATAGTGCATCGGGATTGCCGTTGAATTTTTCAACACTTCCAAGTTGGTGGACAGCTTCCGCCATACTAGATTCGGTGAGTGGTGGATGAACCATTTTATTTATTTTGAAGATTTGTTTTATTTTTTGATCGTTGATATAAAATTTTTTTTTTTTACATAGAATTTTTCTTTTGTATTTGTTTCTTATAATTTTTTTTTTTTTCTTGTGAATTTCTTATTTTTAGATTTGTTGTTTTTTTTTTTTTATCTTTGTTTTATTGAATTTTTAGTTTTAACTTATGTATATCTCGCGTCTTCTGGCACGAAGATTCTTCTGCGGATAAAACAGGTTGTTTAGTGTCTTCTGGTATATTTCTAGTTTTTATCGGTACAAAGGTCCTGGTATTAACTCAGGTTTGAAACCTTAGCACAAAAAGTCTTGGTTGGAAACACAAGTTTTGCACTGCACTTTAACATTTTGTTTTATCCTACCGACTGCGCCAATTTTATATTATTGTTTAACGTTGATTAAAAAAAATGTCTTTATTTAATTTCAACGGAGTTGTTCTTTTACAAAGGATACCTATATTAACGTGCACTTAATGCTGAACTAACTGCTTGTGTGGAAAAAGGAATCGCGAATCAAAAATGTAAAGGAGAACTAAACTCTAATAGAATTGTTCGCGTATCAAGAACTGAACTGTTCGCGTATCGAGTGTAAAGAAGAACTAAAACTGATGTCTTAAAGTTCTAAGATTATTTATAGGAGATTTTTCGGGGGTGGAGTGATTTTTAGGAGTTGGCTAAAGTGGCCTGATCGATTCTGATTGGTCACTTCGAAGATTTGTTTTGGATAATGATTTCCCACGAAAAGGGTGTAAAGTGATCTTCTTGTTTTGGACGCTGCAGCTGCGCGGATGAGTTAGATGGGGTCATTTGTTTATAATATAAAAAGGGGTCAAGATTTTCTTAGCTTGCATTTTTACTCGTGGGAATTGAATGGGGTGAATTGTTTATAACAAAATAAAAGAGGGTCAAGATTTGCTGAGTTAGCATTTTAAAGAAGGGGTGAATTGTTTATAATAAAGTAATAAGAGTGGTATTATATGGGGAGGCGGATATATTACTATATACATTTTGTAGCTGCCAATAAGCAGCATAAGCATTCTTATGTATAGATTCAACATTTTGAATAAAATGACAGAAGAGCAAGGACGTGCCTAAGCAAACAAAACGATTACTTTTTTATTTGATTAAAAATAACTTATTTCATGGCGATATTAAAAATATATCGTTTCATGGCGACCGTGACAGGACCGTCACTGATCAATATAACAACATGGATGGATGAAGCAAAAATTTAATTAAACCATACTTCTTTTTAATTTTATTGAAAGTTGAAATGCTGAAAATGCTGGAGCTGAAAAAAAAAAAAATCACAACAACCACAACGAAAACCATCCTAATATATCCATTATATTATATACATACATATAATGCGGCAAAATCAAAAAGGAGAAAGTGACCTAATTCCCTATTTGGGATGAACTAATAAAATCAACATCAAAAAAAGTTACAAAAGTGCACATATCTATAATCATGTGGTACATGGCCGACGGTGAAATTAATAATAAAAATAAAAAATAACAAAGAAGCTAACTTCGGCTCTGCCGAAGTTTGTATACCCTTTCAGCAAAATAATTGGTATAAATGTTTAACAAGAAAAAGAAAAAAAAAAAAAAAAAAACACATCTAAAATTATTCACTTCTTCACCGAGCGTTGAACCATCAAACACCGTAAGCTTATTCGACATATATGCAAACCCATTGCATCTCGCTCTTTCAATTTCTGTATAAGAACACAACTAAACTATTTCTGTCTCTCTCACACACCGCGTGGTGGTTAAATTTTTGCATATGTATGTGTGCGCGTGAGCATTAAAATACATTTAATTTCTATGAAATATGATTATTTATTTGTAACCTTAATAATTATCCGAACTTGTTTAAACTTGGTGTAGGATGCATGGGTAAAAATCTAATTTAAATGCAGCAACAAAAAAGCAATAATTTTATATATTGCTTATTTGGTACCGCGCGGATTCGAACTCGGGTCTTTTGTGTTTGTACGGCAGATTTCTTGGAATTTCTTTTTGTTTCTTTGCTGCCAAAGAAAATTGCTTATTTTACTCGAGGTACCTCCACGATTTAGGTAATAGCTCCGGTGATAATTATCCGCTCCGACTAATTTTTAAACTCTACCTAAACAATCGATTGAGGAACTTAACTTTTCATATTTCAACTATGTAGCTTAAAATTTTACTATCTTAAACTTGATAGCAACAGACAGACGGATAGACGGACATGTCTCAATCGACTCGGCTATTGATGCTGATCAAGAATATAAATACTTTATGGGGTCGGAAACGTATAATTCTATGCGTTACAAACATCTGACCAATTTTATAATACCCTCTGCAAGGGTCTAATAATAAGAAAACAGGCACAGTGACATTCGAAAGTGCTGCCCCTGTCGAGCAAAGGGATGCACCCACACTAGAAGAGGCACTAGTGGTGTATCCAAACGATGGACCACGCCCACTCACCATAGCTGAATACCGGGCTCGCCAACAAAAAGATAAATCGACTCAAAAGAAGGAAGAAGCGGGTCGGAAAAGAATCGCCCTCCTGCGCCAGAGAAGACTGGTGCAGGATATGCTGAAGACAGCAACCATCTTCGAGGAAGACCGACAACTCTACCAAGAGATTAAAAACCCTTGAAGACCAACTTTGCCGTGGTGCAAAGTAACGCAAATCGGATTTCCGATATTACCTTTAATTTTAAAATAAAATTCATTATTCATTCATCCATTTAAAAAAAATTTTATGTTTATAACTACCCATTTTCAATTGTTTAATTTTAACTAAAATCTCAAGCCGATGCGTGCAAACGCTGCTTGAAAAATACTAACAAAAAAAAGTAGGCTATTACTAACACATGTGGTTGGAGTATACTTTGTAAAATTTTAAATGATATGTAAACCTGAATTGTGAGCCAACCACATGAACAATCCCCCTTCTACTTTCCACGTCTCTGTCACTTTTTATTTTTATACCCTGTACCCATAGGGTAAAAGAGTATATTAAAGTCGCTAAAATGTATGTAACAGGCAGAAGGAAGCATTTGCGACCCCATAAAGTATATATATTCTTGATCAGCATCACCAGCCGAGTTGATTGAGACATGTCTGTCTGTCCGTCCGTCTGTCCGTCTGTCCGTCCGTCCGTATGAACACCTAGATCTCGGAGACTATAAAAGCTAGAGCCACCAAATTTGGTGTGAACATGCGTATAATACATACACAGGTCAAGTTTGTTTCAAATTTTTGCCACGCCCACTTCCGCCCCCGCAAATTGCGAAAACGTATTACTAGAGCTGTATTAAAGATATCATATTCTTACTTGGCACACCTAATTATATACCCAAACTGGACCAGCTGACCAAATTTAGTCAAAATCGGACAATAAATATCGGAGACTTTTGCACTGAATTGCCAAGGCGACATTGGCTGGCAAGAGTGAGCGAGACAGCATGCGTTCGCTGTTGCTGCATGTTAAAGAGAATTTTGCATGAAATTGATGATGATTTGGTCAGCTGGTCCAGTTTGGGTAAATAATTAGGTGTGCCAAGTAAGAATAAGATATCTTTAATACAGCTCTAGTTATTAGTTTTCCCGATTTGCGGGGGCGAAAGTGGGCGTGGCAAAAATTTGAAACAAACTTGATCTGTGTATGTATTAGACGCATGGTCACACCAAATTTGGAGGCTCTAGCTCTTATAGTCTCCGAGATCTAGGTGTTCATACGGACGGACAGACGGACGGACAGACGGACATGGCTCAATCGACTCGGCTAGTGATGCTGATCAAGAATATATATACTTTATGGGGTCAGAAATGTATATTTCTGCCTGTTACATACATTTTAGCGACTTTAAAATACCCTTTTCGATTGAGGAACTTAACTTTTCATGTTTCAACTATGTAGCTTAAAATTTTACTATCTTAAACTTGATAGAAACAGACAGACGGATAGACGGACATGTCTCAATCGACTCGGCTATTGATGCTGATCAAGAATATAAATACTTTATGGGGTCGGAAACGTATAATTCTATGCGTTACAAACATCTGACCAATTTTATAATACCCTCTGCAAGGGTCTAATAATAAGATGAAGCAAGCAAGTCGTCCCTGCCGACATTGAGTATACCCTGTACCAACTAGTTATATTAAATGAAATAGAATATCCTCGAAATCGGCATAAATTTCATGCAAAATTCTCTATAACATGCAGCAACAGCGAACGCATACTGTCTCGCTCACTCTTGGCAGCCAATGGCGCCTTGGCAATTCAGTGCAAAAGTCATATAGGTATATCTCCGATATTTATTGTCCGATTTTGACTAAATTTGGTGAGCTAGTCCAGTTTGGGTATATAATTAGGTGTGCCAAGTAAGATTACGATATCTTTAATACAGCTCTAGTAATACGTTTTCGCGATTTGCGGGGGCGGAAGTGGGCGTGGCAAAAATTTGAAACAAACTTGACCTGTGTATGCATTAGATGCATGTTCGCAACAAACTTGGTGGCTCTACCTCTTATAGTCTCCGAGATCTAGGTGTTCATACGGACGGACAGACGGACAGACGGACGGACAGACGGACGGACAGACGGACATGTCTCAATCGACTCGGCTATTGATGCTGATCAAGAATATAAATACTTTATGGGGTCGGAAACGTATAATTCTATGCGTTACAAACATCTGACCAATTTTATAATACCCTCTGCAAGGGTCTAATAATAAGAAAACAGGCACAGTGACATTCGAAAGTGCTGCCCCTGTCGAGCAAAGGGATGCACCCACACTAGAAGAGGCACTAGTGGTGTATCCAAACGATGGACCACGCCCACTCACCATAGCTGAATACCGGGCTCGCCAACAAAAAGATAAATCGACTCAAAGAAGGAAGAAGCGGGTCGGAAAAGAATCGCCCTCCTGCGCCAGAGAAGACTGGTGCAGGATATGCTGAAGACAGCAACCATCTTCGAGGAAGACTGACAACTCTACTAAGAGATTAAAAACCCTTGAAGACCAACTTTGTCGTGGTGCAAAGTAACGCAAATCGGATTTCCGATATTACCTTTAATTTTAAAATAAAATTCATTATTCATTCATCCATTTAAAAAAAATTTTATGTTTATAACTACCCATTTTCAATTGTTTAATTTTAACTAAAATCTCAAGCCGATGCGTGCAAACGCTGCTTAAAAAATACTGAAAAAAAAAGTAGGCTATTACTAACACATGTGGTTGGAGTATACTTTGTAAAATTTTAAATGATATGTAAACCTGAATTGTGAGCCAACCACATGAACTATCCCCCCTTCTACTTTCCACGTCTCTGTCACTTTTTATTTTTTTTCATATATGCAATACAATGAATTATTTAATCAATTAATTTTTTCTTTGATCTCTCGATCACTTTTAGTGGATATCATTAATTGATATCACACTCTGTTTTTTATATGAATGAAGCAAGCAAGTCGTCCCTGCCGACATTGAGTATACCCTGTACCAACTAGTTATATTAAATGAAATAGAATATCCTCGAAATCGGCATAAATTTTATGCAAAATTCTCTATAACATGCAGCAACAGCGAACGCATACTGTCTCGCTCACTCTTGGCAGCCAATGTCGCCTTGGCAATTCAGTGCAAAACTCATATAGGTATATCTCCGATATTTATTGTCCGATTTTGACTAAATTTGGTCAGCTGGTCCAGTTTGGGTAAATAATTAGGTGTGCCAAGTAAGAATAAGATATCTTTAATACAGCTCTAGTTATTAGTTTTCCCGATTTGCGGAGGCGGAAGTGGGCGTGGCAAAAATTTGAAATAAACTTTATCTGTGCACACAGGACGGGTTAGGGTACCTTCAAGGATCCTGGCTCAGACGGGTAGCGGCGTCCTCGTCGGATCGGAAATACTCGGAGGATAAACCCTGGGGCTATAAGGGCCAATCGCCACTAGTGGGCGACTCCGCTCCTAATAGTGACGGGGTTAATGGGGCAGACGGGGTGGGTCAAGGCTTCCTAAAGGATCTGCGTTTAGGCGGGTAGTGTCGTCCACGCTTCAACACAAATTCCTTCACGAATGTCCTTGAGGTTACGGAAAATTATTCGAGACCAGTAGGACAGCTCCTCTACTTGAATCGATGAGTTAATAGGAGGGAGGGTGAGGAAAAGGGGTAGTTAGTCAATTATTACGCCCACTTCTACCGCATGCAAATAAAACGAAGGTCCGATGGATCGGCATTCAGGGGTTTTCTATTTCTCGTATTCACTTTAATTCCTTTTATTTATTTAACTTTTATTATTCCTTTTTTTTTTGCACAATCGTAAACCCCACACCGCACTGCACCTTGCCTATGCACTTCTCAAAAGCTTACCTCTGCACGTGGCGGCTAGGATTAATTTAAATAAATTGATTCTTTTCTTTTTAATTAATTAAATTTAATTATAATTATAATTTAATTATAATTTGGGTTTTGTTAAATTTAATTATTTAAAATTTTTTTTCATTTATTTAATTTGTGTCGTTGCCGTTTCGCTATATTTTTTTTTTTTTTATTACTCCAATTTCCGTTTATATTTTTCCCTTTTTTTTCCACTTTAACTTCTGTGTCTCTGTCACTAAATTTTTTTTTTTTTTTTTATATATTGGTCTACGCACGTGGTTCGGTTTCCTTTTCACTTATCACTTTCTTTCCCGTTTCCTTTTTCTTTACGTCTGCTCACCTTGGCTGCCAAAAACTAAGTGACCCAGGCCGCCCCGCTTGCGTCGTGATGAAGCCCCCTTGCTCCCATTTGAGCTTTTCTATCGGCTCATTATCGGTTCTCATCGATATCATTTATCCTAACGTGACCTAATTACTACTCAAAACTGAGTCAACCCGCTAATGATATGTAGATAGCTATTTACAAGTTGGCGAGCCCGCCCTCATTTCAAATTAAGAAGTTGTTTCCTTTTTCTTTTAAACTTAAAGGTATGCCTCCAGTGGCGTATATTAGCAAAAATATAAAAAAAAAAGAGTATATGTTACAAGGAAAAATTGTTGTGAGGGGTGGGTCCATCCCACACCGTCACACCCCCCCCTTTCTCCGGATGGGCTTTAAGTAGGGCTGCTTCCCAGGCGCCGCATAACCACCGTTCCCCGGCTCAACGTGACTCGATAAGTTGCCGTGGGGGTGGAATGCGTAAAGCGTACTCGTCGGTATCTTTTCCCTCGTCCTGCAATTCGTCGTTGCATTAAGTCTATTTCGGACGCCGGCATCTTTCGTAATTCGGGAGGGACTACCCAGTTTGGAGGCACATCAATGAGGTCCTCCGCCGATTCGACAGGGTTACTCGGGTCGGACTCCTGGGTTGCTTCTTCATCCCCTCTCACATCGAACAGCCGGGCTATCTCGTCCACCCAACTCTGTTCGCCCGCACTGGTTCCTAGCACGCTGTCTAGGACGTCTTCCTCCCACTCGGTCAAGGGTTTTTCGACCCCTGGCTCGGGTGGTGCCTCTACGAAGCGTCGGCGGAAAAGGGGTCCCCCATCCTCCAGGTCTTCGACGGCCTCGAAAATGGCAGGGAAACTTGTCTGTGTTGCCACGGCAGTCGTCTGGGCCGAGTAGTCGTCCGTTTGCGTGGCGGAAGTCTTCGATTCAGTTGGAGCCTGTGGATTTACACCGTCACCCCTTGGCGAGGGTGTCTGACGGCTAGGTGAGGGCTCCGTGACGTATGGCTCCTCTCCTTTAGCTCCGGGGACGTTGATAATGATGGTCGTATGCTGGGTGCGCCTGCATACCACTTGCCCATCCAGTCGGTATCCGAAAAAGTCCTCGTGGAAGTAGACGGAGTGCTTATACGGTGTACCGGTCGACTCTTCGTCCGAGGCATACTGGGGATATTCCCGATTCTCATTCCCCTCCGAGTCTTCATCCTCGCGACTGGTCGCATAGCGCGGCGAGGGGTAGTGGTTCGGATCTGGAGCTGTCGGGTCGTAAGAAAAGGGAGAAAAGGAGAAAAGGGAGCGGATCCGTTTTGGGCGCTGGAAGAGCCGCTATGGTATGATGGGGTGGCACGGCCCGTGAAATGGACATAATCCTGCTCCTCTGTGACCGGCCCCGGTCTCGCTTTCTGTCTCTGTGGATAGGGTATTGTGTCGCTTGAGCTGTCATCGATTATAATAACCTCTTCCATCTCTCTGTAAAAATGAAAATGGTTAAGCTCTATGCCTGCCTGTAATTGTTTCTCTATGCCCTTGTCTTAGCCCTGCCTAAGGTGCAGTTTACAGATTGTTCGGTTAACTTAACTATTATAACATGTGTTTTTTTTTTTTTTTTTGTTTTATTTTCTACATTTATAACTTAAAATCCGACTTACGACGTCGATGTTAACTCGACCTCTCTGCTTCTTCAGTTTCGTCTGGAGCTTCTTTGTCGGCGTCGGGGTCGTCCTGATTATGGTGGGGCTTCAACTGGGAGATATGGGCCACTCGCCCTTGCCGATCGCCTGGTCGTCTCAGGCGGACGATGTTGGGGGAGACAAATTTTGTCACCCGGTATGGTCCATCGAATTTGGGGGCCAGTTTAGCAGCTATCCCTTCAGCTGCATTGGACAGTTGGTGTCGCCTGCACCACACCCATGACTGGAGTGTAGGTCGCCACTCCCGACGTCGTAGGTTGTAATATCTTCCTTGGTCTTTTGCGGCTCTTTGAAGGTTCCCTTGCACAATGTGGAAGATATCCCTCATCCGGCTGGCTCGATCCTCTGGGGTTTGTTGTTGAGTTCCTGAACCTCGGGTTACCTTGTCGTAGAGGGTGGCTGGCAGTCGGGGCTCCCGCCCATGCATTAGGAACTCTGGGGTATAACCGGTAGAGTCGGCTACGCTTGAATTGATGGCCAGCATAATCTCTGCCAATCTCTGATCCCACGTCTGGTGTTCTTCGGTAATTAATTGCGCCATCATAGTCTTGATGGTGCGATTGGATCGTTCCGTCGGGTTGCCTTGGGGGCTATACGGGGCGGTATGTTGGAGTTCTATCCCGAGGGAAGACATCATTGCAGTGAACGCCCGGCTGGTGAACTGGGTACCGTTGTCGCAAACAAAAATTCGGGGAATGCCAAACCGCGCGAGAATGTGTTCCCTGAAAGCCTTTTGCAAGCTAGCTGCCGTTGCTTTCCGTAGCGGTATTAACTCCACCCATTTCGAAAACGCGTCGTGGAACACCAGTAACATTGAATGCCCGTGTTTCGAACGTGGGAGGGGACCTATGAAGTCTGCACAGAGAACCTCCATTGGCTCTTCCGATCGCCTCGTGAGCATTTTTCCCGCGGGTCTTATCTGCGGCACTTTGAATTTTTGGCACGACTCGCACCCTCTTACGTACCTAGCTACGTCTCGCAGCATACCTGGCCAGTAGTAGCGTTGCATCGCTTTGGTGACCGTCTTCCGAATACCTAGATGGCCTGCAGTGGGAACATCATGACACTCTTGCAGTACCCTTTTCCTGTTCTCATTGGCGACGCACAGTTTCCAGGGCCAATGATCGTCGTCGTCGGATCGGTGCCCGATGTTACGGTAGATCTGGCCGTTTTCAATGGCATAGTCGGCGTACTTCTCGGGTTCTCGGGAAACTCTATCCATCATCTTGTTTATCCACTGGCATGTAGGGACTTCGGTGCGCATCTGACGGAGCGCCTCTCCTGGCTGACGGGATAAGGTATCCGCTAAAACGTTTAGTTGTCCTTTCCTATACCGGACATCGAATTGGTACTGTTGGAGCTCTAAAGCCCACCGTGCTACTCGACCCGACGGGGTTTGTATCGAGTTGAGCCACCTCAGTGCCATATGATCCGTGACTACCTCGAAGCGATATCCTTCCAGATAGCACCTCATCTTCCTAATGGCCCAGACAATGGCCAAACATTCCTTCTCGGTCGTCGTATAATTCTCTTCGGCCGCGATAAGACGGCGACTAGCATAGGCGATTACCCGTTCGTGGCCATCGATCTCCTGTGTGAGGACTGCTCCCACTCCGACGTCACTTGCGTCGGTCTGCAATACAAACTTTTGCCCGAAATCTGGACATGCGAGGACTGGCGCCGTGGTGAGACACTCCTTCAGCTTTGCAAACGCCTCTTCCTGCTCGCTTTCCCAACTCCAGCGTTTTCCCTTTTTTAGTAGACTCGACATGGGCTGTGTGATGGTCGAGAAATTGGGTACGAATCGTCGGTACCAGGAAGCCATTCCTAAGCATTGTCGCAACTCTTTGACGTTAGACGGGGGCTTCAAATCTCGTACTGCAGCAACCTTGGTGGGATCAGTGTGTATCCCCTGGTCACTGATAACATGGCCCAAGTAGGTCAGCTTTCTCTGGAAGAATGTACATTTTTCCCGGTTTATCCTCAAATTTGCGCGTCGTAATCTTCTCAACACTTCCATTAGGTTAGTTAAGTGTTGTTCCGGGGTACTCCCGATCACGATAATATCGTCCAAATAAGCGAAAGCATATGGCTCCATATCCGCTCCGATGACACTGTCCAACGCTCGTTGGAAGGTAGCGCTAGCCGAATGTAACCCAAAGGGCATCACCTTCCAATGGTACAAGCCCCGTCCGGGCACGGTAAAGGCTGTACACTCTC
Source organism: Drosophila saltans (assembly GCA_018903575.1). Taxonomy (NCBI): domain Eukaryota; kingdom Metazoa; phylum Arthropoda; class Insecta; order Diptera; family Drosophilidae; genus Drosophila; species Drosophila saltans. The sequence goes on from JAEIGH010000219.1 coordinate 48,840, forward strand.
GACTTTCCTTGGCTAACGGGACCTGCCAATATCCATTCTTCAGGTCGAGCGAGGAGATGTATCGGGCCTCTCGTAATTTCTCCAAAATATGGTGAATTCTTGGGACCGGATAGGCGTCCTTCACCGAATTGGCATTCAGCTGCCTAAAATCGATACACATCCGCCATTTCCCGTTTTTCTTTCTGACTAACACGATAGGAGAACTGTGTGGACTTTTTGAGGGTTCGATGGCCCCTTCGCGTAATAATTCCTCCACTTGTGTGTCGATAACTTCCTGCATTGCGGGGTTCTTCGGGTAGTACCGCTGTTTCATCGCCTTATCCTCTTTTAAAGTGATACGGTGTTCAGCTATGTGTGTTACTCCCGTCATCCCGTCGAACTTTGCCAACTCTGTATCGAGAATGCGTTGGACCTGTGGAGATAGAGGGACTTGTTCGGGACTCCCGTCCCTGACCTCTTCCGTCTCACTGTCAGTATCCGCCTCAATTTGGTGGAGGGCTTCCATCCTTCTCGCTACCTTGGGTGAGGGTCCGTATTCTCCATCACCTTCTCGTCGCCGTGACCCCGATGAGGAACTTCGTTCTGGTGTTTCGCTACTCGGCGTTGCTCTTCTGCATTCCCTACTCGTAGCGACTGCCCTCGGAGGGGCACCTCCTTGCGGGACAGATATCTTCCGTCCGGCAGGACCGGTTTGTGAGCTCTGTGGGGACGTGACCCTTGGAATCCCTGTGGCCCTGACGTCAGGGGGACTCGTGGTGGGGGTCGTACCTGGTCGTAACCGTGCGTCTTCTCCTCCCGCCGCTGGGGTTCGTAACATTAATGATTCGGTACCGATTTGTATCCGCGTCTCCATCGCCTGGAGGAAATCCATTCCTAAAATCACCGGGTCCAGCATAGTTGGCATCACCAGGAACGGCATGACTACGCTTCTCCCGGCCAGCTGTACCATGATCCTGAATAGCCGAGTGATCTCCAGCTTTGACCCATTGGCTAGCGATACGGTAGTGCGGACATCCAAAACTTCTCCTGCACTCGCTATCTCCTGTGTCAAGCCTCCACTTATGAAACTTCGGGTATCCAGGGTTGCCATCGCTGTAAGATCCGCTATCTTTATCTGGGCAACTATCCTGTCCCCGACCTCACGTAAGTCCGCGTCTATTGCCTGGGCGCTGATTGGTGGGTCACTTCCCTGGCCCGGTCTGGGGAAGGACCTCTGCCATTTCCCGCGGCACTGCGTCGACAACATTCGAATGACGTGACCCCTCTTCGGCCACATTCCCAACAAAACAGGATGCGCTCGTTATGGCACTCTCGGCTCATGTGGCCTATCCTCCCGCACCGCCTACAGGCGCGCCGTACGTCCACCGGTCCTCTTTCGTCATTGGCACCGTGATTTAATAACGGGGGTGGGACGGGTTGACCTCTGAGCGTGTGATCTCTAAAAGGGTTCTGCCGGTGTGGATGCGTGGAATAATTTACTGGGGGCCGACCTTGGTCGGCTCTCCCGGACGGTACTGATAGGGCTAAATCCTGTCGTCTGACATTCTCATATTCCGTTGCCATCTCAATCAACTCGCTTAACGTGCGGAATTCGTGCCTACGGACGTAAAGGCGATATTCCGGTGCCGAATTTTCGTAAATTCGGTACAGTTCCTGAGCGTTATCGTATCCCGCGTGGTGCATAAGGGTCCGTAGTTCGATTACGTAATCCTTGAACGACTCTCCCTTGATTTGAGTGCGTTCCCGGATTTGATCCTCTAACCGCTCAAAGTAATGTGGGGTCAAGAAAAATTTCAAGAACTCTTTACGGAAAACACCCCATGTAGCGTTATGAAGCCTACTAGTACGGAACCATCGCGCCGCTCGGCCCGAGAATACCTCCGACATAGCTCGGGGAATCCGCTCCTTGTCGAGGCCATATGTCTCGATCTTCTCTAATAACTCCTCTATAAATGTTAAGGGATCCTCCGACCCATCGAAACGTAGTCCCCATTTACGTACGTGGTCTGGGAGACTGGAGGGAGGCTCGGCAGGTATGACCGGTGTACGAGGTGAAAGAAACTCGTCTCTCGGCAACTCTTCAAAACGAACCATTCGGCTAGCCCTAGGAGGGGCCATTCCCGCGGGGCGGGTATTGAGACAACCGTCCCACTCCGGAGTACGAAACTTTGCCTCTTCTTGGGGCACCTCAAGGGAATCTGTCACATCATTTCCCCTCGTGGAGTCGAAATGTACCTTGATTTTTGGAGTCGACTTTGTATAGGATGCTTCCAGCTCGGCCAGACGAGACCATATCGGCTCCGGTAGCTCCTGGGTGAGCAGTGCGGCAAAATTCTTGCGAGCCTCTTCAACTCGACACTCTGCGTCGAACCCGAACTCATTGGCCAGAGAGACCAATTCCTCCTTGCGCCGGGCGTATATCCAGCGAGCACCCACCCCTGGGTTTCTTATATTAGTGGGGATATCGTACTCACCACCATCCTTAAGAGGAACTGCGTTTGACTCTTCCTTAGAGGACATCGTATTCTGCTGCCTCTTCCGCTCGCCTTTCTCGATGGACAAAGCTCCGCTCTGCACGTTGATTAAGGAATTAATCCAAAAAAAATTTTTTTTTTTTCCGATTTGGATGTCACGATTCGATTTTCACTTTCCCGTAGGTTTCGCACCTTCCCCTTTTTTTCTTTTCGTTTTTCCCGACCACTTCGTCTACCGGTCTCACTGTTTCTGTCTCGTCAAACCGCGTTTTTGTTTTCCCGTTTGCAACTGAAGGCGTTGCTAGAACGAAGCGACCAAAAAATTTTTTTTTTTTTTTTTTTTTTTTTTTCCTTCTTAATCAAATTTCCCTCTGTCTCTAGACACAAGTGGCCCTTTGGCTACACCCGGTTTCTCTCTCTTTTCCCTGAGAGCTAGCGTGACCGACCACGGAACGGGGCTTTAATCCGTCCGAACATTCACCCGTCGAAAATCTCGGGTCCCTGCTCGGGCGCCACTTGTAAGGAACCTTCTAAGGCCGGAGCACACCTCTCAGTCTCATGGGGTTCACAACACAAGGAATTTGTAATTGCCGAGACCTCCGATAGACGGGGCGTGGTCAGTCCGACTACTTCTGACTAGCTTCTACCGAGGTTTCAACCACGTTGGGTCGCGGTGCACCCAGGATTCGCGCCCACGCGTACCTGGAGTACCGCCGTAGCTGAGACTGAGGCTTGGGGCCGGGAGTCGGTGCCACACCGCGGCTCCGCTGGGTTTGGGACGGGTTAGGGTACCTTCAAGGATCCTGGCTCAGACGGGTAGCGGCGTCCTCGTCGGATCGGAAATACTCGGAGGATAAACCCTGGGGCTATAAGGGCCAATCGCCACTAGTGGGCGACTCCGCTCCTAATAGTGACGGGGTTAATGGGGCAGACGGGGTGGGTCAAGGCTTCCTAAAGGATCTGCGTTTAGGCGGGTAGTGTCGTCCACGCTTCAACACAAATTCCTTCACGAATGTCCTTGAGGTTACGGAAAATTATTCGAGACCAGTAGGACAGCTCCTCTACTTGAATCGATGAGTTAATAGGAGGGAGGGTGAGGAAAAGGGGTAGTTAGTCAATTATTACGCCCACTTCTACCGCATGCAAATAAAACGAAGGGCCGATGGATCGGCATTCAGGGGTTTTCTATTTCTCGTATTCACTTTAATTCCTTTTATTTATTTAACTTTTATTATTCTTTTTTTTTGCACAATCGTAAACCCCACACCGCACTGCACCTTGCCTATGCACTTCTCAAAAGCTTACCTCTGCACGTGGCGGCTAGGATTAATTTAAATAAATTGATTCTTTTCTTTTTAATTAATTAAATTTAATTATAATTATAATTTAATTATAATTTGGGTTTTGTTAAATTTAATTATTTAAAATTTTTTTTTGCATTTATTTAATTTGTGTCGTTGCCGTTTCGCTATATTTTTTTTTTTTTTATTACTCCAATTTCCGTTTATATTTTTCCCCCTTTTTTTCCACTTTAACTTCTGTGTCTCTGTCACTAAATTTTTTTTTTTTTTTATATATTGGTCTACGCACGTGGTTCGGTTTCCTTTTCACTTATCACTTTCTTTCCCGTTTCCTTTTTTCTTTACGTCTGCTCACCTTGGCTGCCAAAAACTAAGTGACCCAGGCCGCCCCGCTTGCGTCGTGATGAAGCCCCCTTGCTCCCATTTGAGCTTTTCTATCGGCTCATTATCGGTTCTCATCGATATCATTTATCCTAACGTGACCTAATTACTACTCAAAACTGAGTCAACCCGCTAATGATATGTAGATAGCTATTTACAAGTTGGCGAGCCCGCCCTCATTTCAAATTAAGAAGTTGTTTCCTTTTTCTTTTAAACTTAAAGGTATGCCTCCAGTGGCGTATATTAGCAAAAATATAAAAAAAAAGAGTATATGTTACAAGGAAAAATTGTTGTGAGGGGTGGGTCCATCCCACACCGTCACAGTACACTAGGCTCAGTTTGCCTCACTAGCTAACTAGTTCTTATGGTTCATTTTGCGTTCTCCTCAATTGGCGATCGCAAAGTGAACTAATGAGCTATTTGCGAGTGAGCCATATGAGTGAGTTGGATCACTTCGAAATAAAGAACAAGTGAGCCGGTTCACTGTATACTGAGCTTGCATTTTGGCAACACCAAGAATGAGTGACCAAACATGTGAGTACACTTTCGCCTAACATATATAAGTTAATTTTGTATCAGCTGTCAGGCCTTGTACCCGCGGCCAAGATACACAAATTTTACGCACTAATACTTTCGTACTCCCTGATTGCACTCCGAACTCTTCGCCGACTCTAACTCTTCTGCCCAGATCAGTTGCTCGCGCTGATGCTGCTGATGCTACCGCAACTGTCGCCGCTGTCGGCGCTGCCTCTGCTCCTCAATATATTTGCCACTGGGCATAATTGGGGGAACGCCAAGCGGGTGTTAACTTATATATATACTTTTTGTAGCTGCTAATAAGCAGCATAAGCATTTTTATACCCTGTACCCATAGGGTAAAAGGGTATATTAAAGTCGCTAAAATGTATGTAACAGGCAGAAGGAAGCGTTCCCGACCCCATAAAGTATATATATTCTTGATCCGCATCAACAGCCGAGTCGATTGAGACATGTCCGTCTGTCCGCCCGTCTGTCCGTCTGTCCGTCCGTCTGTCCGTATGAACACCTAGATCTAGGAGACTATAATAGCTAGAGCTACCAAATTTGGTGTGAACATCCGTCTAGTATCTACACAGGTCAAGTTTGTTTTAAATTTTAGCCACGCCCACTTTCGCCCCCGCAAATGAAAAAAGAAAATTTTAAAATCAATTTACAAGAGCTGTAATAAAGATATCCAATTGTTAGTTGTTTTAGACATAATTATATAGTCAAAATGCACTAACTGATCAAATTTTATTCAAATCGGACAATAAACATCGGAGATATAGCCATTTGCATTTTGTACTGAATTGCCAAGGCGACATTGGCAGATATGAAAGAGCGAGATAGCATGCTTTCGCTGCTGCTGCATGTTAAAGGGAATTTTGTTTTGAATTCCGAGAGTGTTCGAACTTTTGTTTAGTGCCTACGCAAATCAAGAAAAAATTTTTGCCACGCCCACTTCCGCCCCCCTCGTTTTTGGCACACCCAACAATGTGGCCAAAATGCATTATCTGCCCAAATTTAGTCGAAATCGTACAATAAATATCGAAGATATACGAATATGCATTTTGAACTGAATTGCCAAGGCGACACTAGCTGGAAAGAGTGAGCGAGATAGCATGCGGTAGCTGTTGCTGCATGTTAAAAGAAATTTTGAAATAAGTTGATGCCGATCTTGATTTAATATAACTAGTTGGTACAGGGTATACTCAATGTCGGCAGGGACGACTTGCTTGCTTCATTATACCCTGTACCCATAGGGTAAAAGGGTATATTAAAGTCGCTAAAATGTATGTAACAGGCAGAAGGAAGCATTTGCGACCCCATAAAGTATATATATTCTTGATCAGCGTCACTAGCCGAGTCGATTGAGCTATGTCCGTCTGTCCGTCCGTCCGTCCGTCCGTCCGTCCGTCTGTCCGTCCGTATGAACACCTAGATCTCGGAGACTATAAGAGCTAGAGCCACCAAATTTGGTGTGAACATGCGTCTAGTGTGTACACAGATGAAGTTTGTTTCAAATTTTTGCCACGCCCATTTCCGCCCCCGCAAATCGGGAAAACTAATAACTAGAGCTGTATTAAAGATATCTTATTCTTACTTGGCACACCTGATTATTTACCCAAACTGGACCAGCTGACCAAATTTAGTTACAATCGGACAATAAATATCGGAGATATACCTATATGAGTTTTGCACTGAATTGCCAAGGCGACATTGGCTGGCAAGAGTGAGCGAGACAGCATGCGTTTGCTGCATGTTAAAATAAATTTTGAATTAAGTTGATGCCGATCTTGATTTAATATAACTAGTTGGTACAGGGTATACTCAATGTCGGCAGGGACGACTTGCTTGCTTCATTATGTATAGGTTTAATTGAATTCTAATAAAACTTGCTAAGAGCACCTACGTGCTGGCAACCAAAATTGTTATTTCAATTGGAATCATAGAATATATTTTATATGTACGATTGTACATACAGGAAGAAACCAACAACAACAAAAACTATTTTAATATATACATACATATATATAATGCTGCGACAACAAAAAAAGTGTCTGAATTCCCAATTTGGAATAATTAATAAAAACAAATCCATTATATACATACATATATATGTGGGAATGGTATGGCAACACTGGATAGCCAGACCTACATTAAAAGCAGACGAGGTACCAAGCTGCAAGAGAAGAGGAAGACGAACGACGTATATTTATTTCTTTATTATTTATATGTATTTATTTACTATATGTAAGAGATGAAATAGGGTATTGCACAGTTGTGAATACCCATTGGTACTGTATCTTATATCTTTTTGTACCCTGTACCCAAAGGGTAAAAGGGTATATTAAAGTCGCTAAAATGTATGTAACAGGCAGAAGGAAGCGTTTCCGACCCCATAAAGTATATATATTCTTGATCAGCATCAACAGCCGAGTCGATTGAGACATGTCCGTCTGTCCGTCCGTCTGTCCGTATGAGCCACTCGATCTCAGAGACTATAAGAGCTAGAGCTACCAAATTTGGTGTAAACATCCGTCTTGCGCCTTTGTAGATCAAGTTTATTTAAAATTTTAGCCGCGCCCATTTCCGCCCCCGGAATTTAAAAAAACGATAACTAAGGCTGCTTTCCAGATATCGTATTCTTACTTGGTACGGCTAATTATATATCAAAACTGGACCACCTGAGCTGTTGAAATCGGATAATAAACATCGGAGATATGGCTATATCCGTTTTGTACTGAAACGCCAAGGCGGCATTGGCAGATAAGAAAGAGCGAGATAGCTGCTGCTGTATGTAAAGGGAATTTTGTTTTGAATTGATTGCTATTTTGAGGTTGTTCGATCATTTGTCTAGTGACTACGCAGATCAAGAGAGTTTAAAACTTTTGCCACGCCCACTTCCGCCACCGCAATTCAGAAAAAACTAATTATTAGAGCAGTTTTTAAGGAATCACATTTTTATTTGGCACACATAATAATATGGCTAATATGCATCATTTGACCAATTTTAGTCGAAATCGGAAAATAAATATCGGAGAATTATATCAATATGTGCATTTTGAACTAAATTGCCAAGGGGACACTAACTGGAAAGTGTGAGCGAGATAGCATGCGTTCGCTGTTGCTGCATGTTAAAGAAAATTTTTTATGAAATTAATCGCTATTTCGAGGGCGTTTGACTTTATTTATTATAATAACTAGTTCGTACAGGGTGTACTCAATGTCGGCAGGGACGACTTGCTTGCTTTATTCCATTTGAGGACTTTAATGTCCATCTTTAGTGTATTCTTATAATATTGATTATCGAGTCATAGTAGTTGACATTAACTGCTTAGACATGCAGTTGTTCTTAGTATTGGTGGTGTGACTGTGGTTTTGAGCGAGATGACAGCCAAACTCTCATCGAGTGTGGTCCGGTGTGATGCCGTGGCAGTCAAGACTAGTTAGTCAGTCTGGGACTAAACGCCACGAGAAGAACACGGAACTCGCTGCGCTCACTAACTATTATGAATTTTCCGGAGACACATTGGAATTGTCTACTACTCCGACACATACATATATATACATTAGAGTGTCCCAAAAAAATTAAAATGTTCTTTTTTTAACGCATACCCTCTTATTTTGTTTGAATGGTCTAAAAACAACTGAAAATAAAGTTTCGACTATTTAGAATAACGGCAACCCGTGCCGAGTTGATCGCAAACATATCGGTACTTGTATAGTACGGCGCAAGCACCCTGTCGCTTTGATTGCGTGTAGTTACTTCTTTGTTTTATTAGTCATCGCGTTGTTTTCGTGCAGTGAACATGTCAATGGAGTTACGAAGTTCCAAAACGGAAATATTTTTAGTAGGGGACGTAAAACATCAAATCACCGGTTCTAAACTTCCCTCTAACGGGCAAGTGCTGGCAGTTTTGTTCTATAATATTCGTGAACTGAACTTAAATGTCAGTGAAAGTGCAAATCTCACAATTCGTGAGTGTATTATTTATTGGGAAAAGGCACGTATACCGACAAGAACAATACCCAACTGTGTTAAAACACTAGTTAACTTATACCAAGTTTGGAGAGAATTACAAAAAATGCGAAAAAAACTCAAGAAGTGTTTAAACAGCGTCGAAATGAATTTGTTTCAAACTTAAGCAATTTGTTTGACATCGCACATGCCGATGCTCTGCAATCGATTAAAATAAATGAAGATAAGATCTTCTTGCAGCGCCAAAGAGAACCAGGTCGACCCGGTCATTTAGCCGGAGTGGACAAAAAAGTAACAAAGAGGAAAGGACGCGACTTAGAATCATCGAGGAGGAAAAGCAACGTGCTAAATATTTTTCATCCTTAGATCAATCAACATCATCTTGTGAACCACCTCTAGAAAAGTCATCTTCTGATTCTGAAATAATAGAATTAGAAGAAAATAGGCCCAGCGCAAGAGAAGCCCCCTCTCAGCCCGATAAAACTTATATGCGGAAAAATATCTTAACTGCCAAGTTAGTTGCCGCATTAGACAGGTGTCAGTTAAGTGTGAGGGATTCTGTCTTTATAATTGAAGCAACTATTCAGGCTCTGGGGCACAATACAGATGAATTCCCTATAAGCAAGTCCTCCATTCATAGAGTTCGTACGGAAATGCGAAAAGAACGGGCTGAAACTATAAAAATTGATTTTCAAAACAAGGTCCCGGACACTGTAACTGTCCACTGGGACGGAAAACTGTTGCCAGCTCTAGATTCACGTAAAAGTAAAGAAGAACGCCTACCGATAGTTATTACATATGATAATAAAGAACAAATTATTGCTGTTTGACAGCTCGACAGGAAGGGAACAGGCAGATGCAGTTTGGAATGCTATTACGAACTGGAACCTTGAAGACAAGGTGCAGATTCTCTGTTGTGATACTACTGCTTCTAACACAGGCCGCAAAATGGAGCATGTGTGCTTCTCGAACAAAAACTGGGTAGAGAAGTGCTTGTTTTTGCTTGCCGACATCACGTTTATGAATAAGTACTTAAAGGCGTGTTTGAAGCGAAAATCAGTCAACTAACTACAAGCCCAGACATCCCATTATTCAAGAAATTCCGAGAAAACTGGAAAAACAACGATCCCGAGAAAATCCAAAGCTGTACAGAAAAGCTATCTTGTTTAAATGTTTCCAAAATTTACAAACTGCTAGCATTTTACAGAACTGAATTAACCAAAGATATCGTTAGAGATGACTATCGCGAATTAATTGAGCTTTCAATTATATTTCCTGGCGGAGATTCAGAGAAGAAATTTAAGATTCGGCCTCCAGGTGCTATGCACCAGGCTCGATGGATGGCGAAAGCCACTTATTCATTGAAAATATCGTTACTTAGCTCTCAACTCAGAATTTTAAACAAGGATAAGGCAGCTCTGTTGGACGTATGTCTGTTCATCGTGACATCCTACGTTAAACCCTGGCTCCAATGTATTTTAGCAGTAAAGGCGCCGTATCAGGATTTGTGTTTTTCGAAGGCCATGAAAAATTACGAAACAATAGACAAAAGCATTTCAAGAGCAGCATTGCAGAAGTTTTGCCAGCATTTGTGGTATTTGACAGATGAAATATCTATTCTGGTTTTATTTGATGATGACGTCAATCTAGAAACTAAAGTAAGAATGATTTCTAACTTAACTAGAGAAAACTCAACTGCCCACAATAAACGTTACATTATATCCAACGAAGAACTCTGTAACCCACTTTTTGGTACGTTAATTAATCTTTGAAATTGTTCTTTTACAAAGTTTGCTAATAGGTACAATAATAATCCATTTCGAGTCCTGTCGGCTGATTATAATCGACTTTATCGTGTGATCAGCCCAGAGCTCTCTTTATCAGTACTAAAATCTTCTATCATTTCCTACTTAGCTCGTAAATAGCTGTAGCTTTCGTTATTTGTCTGTTTTTTGTCAACTGTTCCCCGCGACTCGTGCCGTACGTCATGCGGTTTGCGCCCCTCGGTCGGTTGGGCGGGAGGTTGTGGGCACTTAGTGCACCCAATGGGATTCGCGCGTAAAAAAAAAAAAAAAAAAAAAAAAAAAATAACTGATCAATGTTTTTCAATTTTAGAGAAAAACATTGATGACTTCGTCTCTGTGAAAAGCAAGTTCTTGTTTAATCGACTCCATATTGACGACAGTTTTCTGAACAAGTGTCCCTCGTCGTGGTCAAATGATGATTCGTTTCTACAGGCTAAAAAGTCAAGACAGCAGATGGAAAAGATCATCCGGTAATCGGCTTTATCACTTTAGATATTACTCACGAAAATAAATCGAAGCCGATAAAGTTATTCATAATACCATTCATGAAGAAAATATTGGTATTAGGCATAGACTTTTGGAAAACTTTTAGTTTACCGCTGGGACTTATCTCAGAATTGGAAAGCGAATCGCAATACTTAGACAGCAATAGCGGAGACAATAATAATTACCCTTTATCGGATAGTCAAAAGCAGCAACTAAATGCCATTGTTTCTCTATTTCCATCTGTTTGGATTGCAGCTGCCTAAGAGCGCAGACGTAGCAGTCAACGAAGAGAAGCGCAAAGAGAGAACATGAAAATAAGCAGACCGATAGAACTTTAATGTAGCTTTAAGTCCTGTTATTTTTAAAATGCTTTGTATTTTCATGGAATATTTTGAACTTTATTGAAATTTTGTAGCTTAGTAACAACGCTGTTACTAAGTACCTTTGAAGTCTGTGAGCGTCAGCCAAATAAGTCGCACCTTCTGTGTCTCTCGACTTTGAATTTTCATTAAATATATATATACACCTACAGAAAAATTTTGTGCACCATTTCATTTGGAAAGGCAATCTCTCTCCTATCCATCGGCAAGAAACCTCAAAGTCGACTCGGTTGGATACAATCGAAGACCGCATCATATCAACGTGCAGTTTGGGGATCCGCACCGGGCGCAGCCGTCACCCAACATATTTTTTGTGCCTCTTGTGAGGATTGATCTTGGCGATTGGACTTTGGATTGTGATTGCTCGCAGAACTTATTTATTTGGTTTCTGAGCAAACCGCGCTGCTATCATCATTAGAAAAGTCGCTGCAGAAATTTAGGGCTGACGAATCTTTACATACGGAATCTCATCTGGAGGCCAGACTGGATTCGTTGGAAGAAGTTCACGCAGACTTCAAACGAAATCATCAGCAGCTTTCGCGAGAACGAGAAAACGACCAGCTTAAGGAAAAATATTTCGATGCAGAAATATGGGATTTATTTGAAGAAACCAATGTCATGGGTGTGGCAGATATTCGCAACGAATTGCATCGACAGAAGGAAAGCAGATTACCAGCCTCCACCGCATTTAATGATTCCTGCATGCATCAGACTGTCCATGAGCCGCTTATACCGGTAGTTGAGAAAGTGAAACTGCCAGTTTTTAGCGGCAAGTTCGTGGATTGGCCGGCGTTCAAGGAGGTGTTCTTGGCGCGCGTCCAATATAACGGATCTTCATCGCTTTCATTATTTAAAGGATTCATTATCAGAGGAAGCCGCTAAGGATATTGAACATTTAACTTTGGTTGCGTCGAATTACCAAGTGGCATGGGGAATGCTCATGAACTTGTATGACAATAAACGAGTATTGTTTTTACACTACATGGATGTATTTGAGTTGCAATTACCAGTGAAATTAGGGGATGCCGCTTCGCTGAGACGATTTGTGCAAACCTGCCGCTCATGTGTAAATTCATTGGTGAAGACTGGCATCGATATGCGACACCAGTCAGAAGTTTTGGTCTACTATATGATAAAGAAGTTACCGGCCCAATTGAGAGTCGACTGGGAGCGGTCTTTGGCGTCATCACAGGATTTGCCATCGTTTGAAGAACTTTGTAAATATCTCGAATCGCAATACAGGACGATGATAACGGCATCATCGGGAGGCGTCGAGGGAACGTTGTCAAAGGATCGGCTACGAAATGGAAAGCAAGGCGGATATGGTTTACGTGCTAACCAAAGCTTCGCAAAGGCCTCATTTGTAGTGTGCGGTCATGAAGAACATTTTATAGGCGAATGTAAGATGTTCAAGCCATGAATCCATCGGAAAGAAAGGAAATTGTACTAAGGCATCGATTGTGTTTTAAATGTCTTAAATAAGTTGTGCTAAATGCCCTGCGAGGCATCATACACTACTCCATATGTTAAGATCGGGGAATCAGGAGGCGACTATGACAGGCGCCCCAAATAAATTTGGAGACAGTGTTCCGGCAGTATCATCAAATTTAATAAATAAAAATCGGGAAACGGTACCTCTTACAAGACAGGAGGTTTTGTTACCAACAGCATTTGTGTTAAGTCGAAGGAAGGGCAGACTCTACAATTTCGAGCCTTTTTGGATCAAGGATCACAAGCATCGTTTATTTCAGAGAGTGCAGCCCAACAATTACGTCTTTGGCGAAGAAAGACTTACATAAAAATCCATGGATTAGCAGACGCCAAAATAACCGAAGCGTCGACAGGAGTGGAATTGGTCATTGGGTCGGTATACGACTCACAGGTAAACACAAGGTATTTGCATACGTGTTGCCCAAGGTAAGCCAAAATATGCCAGATAGGCGTATTCCAGCCGAGCGGTGGCCTCATCTTAAGGACTTGCGGCTGGCCGATCCTAATTTCTATATTCCACAAGGTATTGATATTTTGCTTGGCAGTGATATTTACGACGATCTGATGCTAGGAGATGTACGTAAAGGAAAAGCTGGAACACCATTTGCGCAAAATACAGGGATTGTCATCTCACACTGTTAAGGTATGGAACAACAATTCGAATGAGGAGCTTGATAAGATGTTGTGCAAATTCTGGAAGCCGGAGCGGTTCGACGAGGGATCGAGAGGACTCTCGGCACAGGATAGTTGGTGCGAAGTTTTTTTTATTCGTACACATAGGCGCTTGGCCTCTGGGAAGTATGTCGTACGTCTTCCCTTCTTATCTCACCATTGGACATTGGAAATTCCTATAGGAATGCTTTAAAAAGGTTATGTTCTCTGACTCGGCGCTAAGACGCAGATAATCATTTAAAGGAAGCATATTTTAATACCATTCATGAATATTTATGTCTAGGTCAAATGGAACTCGTCGCACAGCCATCTTCGAACAGTTCCCAAGGGCCACCATTGTTATTTACCACATCATCCCGTTATAAAGGAATCTTCCTCAACTACAAAGGTCCGAGTTGTCTTTGACGGGTCGAGCAAGACGAGTAATGGGAAATCGTTAAATGATATATTAGCGATTGGACCCAAGCTAGTATGTTTTTTTGTAGCTGTGCATTTTTGGCTGATGTAGAAAAAATGTACAGATCTTTTAATATTACAAAGGATGATGCACAGTATCAGCGCATTCTGTGGAAATCAGACACAAGCGAGGAAATTGAGGAATATGCATGCACGACGGTTATGTTTGGAACAAGCTGCGCACCTTACTTGGCAATGCGTGTGATGCAACAACTGGCCATAGATGAAGAAGAGAATTTTCCATTGGCCGTAGATGTGGTGAAACATCAAATGTACGTCGATGATATTTTGTCTGGAGGAAATAGTATTGCCGAAGCGAAGGCAGTACAGAGTCAAGTCATTGCAATGCTTCGAAGTGGCACATTTGAATTAAGAAAGTGGGCAAGCAATTGCCCAGAGTTATTAGAAGACATACCAGCGGAGCATCGTGAAACAACGGGCTTGGTTCATGTCGATTGTGACGATACCATTCGTGCTTTGGGATTGTACTGGAGCCCCAAGGAGGATGAATTTCGATTCAGACTAAATTTTGCAGTATCAATGGATTTATACACAAAGCGAACAATTCTGTAAACAATTACACGATTATTTGATCCCATGGGATGGCTAAGTCCGATTGTCATAACTGCAAAGATGCTGATGCAGCAATTATGGAAGGAAAAGATCGGCTGGGATGAAACACTGCCAGTGAGAATTGAAAAGGAATCGAAGAAATATTTAATGGAGCTACCCAATATTACAGGTATATGTATACCACGACACATTAGCTTGGAATCACAAGATGGACCAGCGGACTTACACATATTTTGCTATGCCTCCTCACGAGCCTATGGCGCAGTCGCATATATACGTGTACCCACAGGAAAAAATGGCTTTCATGCAGAGTTGCTCTTGTCCAAGGGAAAGGTTGTGCCTGTGAAGCCACAGCTGACCATACCACGAGCTGAACTATGTGCAGCGCTTGAAGCAGTAAAGATCTATTCGTATTTGAAACAGAATTTGCGGTTAAATATCAATTTTTCAAATACAATTTTGGAAATTTCAAATGCGAAGCAATGGAGACATGTTTCGTCGAAGGATAATCCTGCCGATTATCTAAGTCGGTGAGTCACTGCTTCTAAGCTAGCGTCCTGTAATCTCTGGTGGCATGGCCCACAATGGTTACAAGAAGATGAGCACGGATGGCCGTGCAATGTTGTCAATCCGCAGGCACTTTTGGATGTGCACAAGGAGCAGCAAGGGATAAGATGTCACAAAATACGACCGGAGGAGATGCAGAGTGCAACCTTTGTCGACCAATATTCATCTTATACACGACTGCTGCGTGTTATGGCGTATGTGAAACGTTTTATAAATAATTGTCGCCGACTGAAGTGGGAATATAGACGACCTGATATGTCAAGTGCTGAACTAGAGGAAAGCCTTAGAGAACTTATTCGAATGGTGCAACGAGACTGTTTTCCATCGGAATGGAGGTCATTAGCTGAAGGAGTGGCAATTGCTAAGGATAGCATTCTATTGCCACTTAATCCATATTTTGACTCAAAACATTGTCTTCTACGTCTCGAGACTGGCCGACTACGAGATTCCTTATTACCATTCAATGAAAGGCATCCTTATATTTTACCCTATAAACATCCGTTTACAGAGCTTGTTGTTAAACACAGTCATGTTTGTACGATGCATGGTGGAACTTCACTGACTCTCAATTTCATAAGGAAAAGGTTTTGGATTATCAATGGGCGTAATGCAGTTCGTTTTGGCATACATAAATGTCTCACATGTTTTAAAATGAATCCTCAAGTTTCAGGTCAACAAATGGGAAATTTACCAGCAGTTAGAGTGCGTCCATCGCGAGCCTTTATTTCAGTCGGAGTGTACTACGCTGGACCAATAAGTATTTCGCCATCCAAGGGAAGAGGACGAGTGGCCCAAAAGGGATATGTCGCAGTTTTTATCTGCCTCGTCACCAAGGCTATACATTTGGAACCGGTTGGTGACCTAACCTCTGATGCATTTCTGGGAACATTTTATCGTTTTATTGGCCGCCGTGGTTTATGCACAGACGAAAAATTTTGTGCACCATTTCATTTGGAAAGGCAATCTCTCTCCTATCCATCGGCAAGGAACCTCAAAGCCGACACGGTTGGATACAATCGAAGACCGCATCATATCAACGTGCAGTTTGGGGCTCCGCATCGGGCGCAGCCGTCACCCAACACCATCATTTGAAAATCAAGGACTAGGACGAACTCAGTTGTTAAAGCATCATATAGAAGTCGGAAATGCCACACCAATTGAATAAAAATTTTATCCAGTATCGCCAGCAGTGGAAAAGCTGATGTTTACTGAGGTAGACCGAATGGTTCAGTTAGGAGTGATTGAACCTTCTAAAAGTGCATGTAGTTCTCCCATGAAATTAGTAGTAAAACCGGATAAAGTACGATTATGCTTAGAAAACTAAATACGTGTATAAAGAAAGATGCATATCCATTACCAAGTATTGAGGGAATCTTTGCAAGACTTCCACGGGCCGAAATCATTACGAAACTTGATTTAAAAGAAAATACTTAGGGTATATAATAGGTCGAGGAGGCATATCTACAGACCCGAGTAAAATCGAATCAATTTTGCAGTGGCCAACACCAAAGTCGTTAAAGCAAACGCGAGGGTTCTTAGGTTTAGCAGGATGGTATCGACAATTCATTCCAAATTTTTCTGAAATTACAACCCCCATAACGGATTTATTAGGTAGATAAACAAAATTTCAATGGACAGTCAAACCGCAGCAAGCTTTCGTTCAACTGAAAAGCTTGTTGACGTCTGTTTTGCAAAAACCCGATTTTAATAAAAAATTCTTTCTTCATTGCGACACAAGCGATTATGGAGTAGGAGCTGTACTTATCAAATTAAATGATTTATTAGAAGAAAACCCCGTAGCGTACATGTCCAAAAAACTCAACGCAGCACAAAGAAACTACAGTGTCACTGAACATGAGTGTCTAGCGGTTGTTTGGGGCATTGTTTTTTAGAATTGCAGGAATTTGGGGTTGTTACCGATCATGCAAGTTTATCATGGTTGATGAAACAAAGTAAACTCAAAGGTCGTTTAGCCAGATGGGCAATGCAATTACAAGGCTACAGATTTGATATCAGTCAGAGAAAAGGGCGAGAACATGTTGTACCAGTTGCATTATCACGCATGTTTTCAGAAGAGGTTGCTCCGATTGAAGCTCAAATAGAGACATTTGGACCAGGACTTGATTTATCATCGAAATGTTTCTAAGACGAAGATTATCAAGAGCTGAAGTTCAAAATAGGAGAAAACGCTCAATCTCTTTGATATTACGAGCAATGCAAATGCAATAAATCACCAAATAATACATTAAAACCACCAATGGGTAAACAAGCGGAGTCACAGAGGCCTTTCCAACGTTTATACGTATATCTTTTAAAACCTTATTCAAGAAGTAAGAAAGGGAACATCCCGTTATTAATTGTTTTTGATCATTTGACCAAGTATCATTGGTTTTGTCCAACGTGTAACTTTAAAACTAAACCCATTATAGATTTCTTACAAGATCAAATATTTTTAGCATATGGTGTACCAGAAGTACTGATAACGGAGTGCAATTTAAGTCCAATGAATTTAATGCTTTGTTAGCTATTTTTGGAGTCCATCATATTTACACGGCAGTATATTCACCGCAATCAAACGCATCTGAACGAGTTAACCGTTCTATTGTTTCAGCTGTACGTACATATTTAATATCAGATCAGAACGAATGGGATCTTCATATCCAAACGATTAGTTGTGCGTTGCGAAACGGATATCATCAAAGTTTAAGAGTATCTCCATATGATCACTCATGCCAGTCAATATCAACTTCTTAAAAATTAAAGTTTGTTAGAAGAACCAGTTGCAAATTTATATCGAGGTGATCAACTTGAGCTTCGAAGATCCAAGTTAAGATACAACTTAAAGGTTGCCTATGATCAACAAGCAGCACAGTGTCATTTGAGAACTAGAACCATCAATTTCAAAGTAGGATAGGAAGTGTTTCGAAGAAATTTTGTTTAAAGTAATTTTAGTAAAGGCATTAATGCTAAACTTTGTCCATTTTTGAAAGCCCGCGTGCGATTAAAACAAGATTTCACAGGAAAATTGTTAGGAACATTCCATGCAAAAGATATTCGACAGTAGCTGTATTTATTTTTGTAGTATTTTTAGGATTTCACATTTCTGTGTAATTCGTGACGTTTTATAAACTAAACAGTGGTTGTAATGAACAAGATTATTTCAAAGGAAAAAAATCGTTAAATCGTTAAGTGTTAGTGTGGGGAATATCTATAAAGAAGATAGTTCCCTCACTTTCACAAATTTAATTAAACACAAAATAAATACGACATATGAAATACCAATTTATACCAAACCCTTCAGGTATACCATTAAAGAGAGAGAGGAAATTCAAAGACAAATTTCAAAATTACTAGATCAGAACATCATAAGACACAGCTACTCACCAACATTTCTTGTTTCAAAAAAATTGGATAAGTCCAATGTCAATGATTATAAAAAATTAAATGAAAAAACTATCAAAGATAAATATCCCATGCCAAACATAATCAAGGTATTAGACAAAATAGACAGAGCAAAATATTTTACAGCTTTAGACTTAGCCAGCGGCTACCATCTGCAAGGAACCTTCTAAGGGCGGGGTACAACTCTCAGTCTCTTGGGTCCACAATACAAGAAATTTTTATTTGCCGAGACCCTCGATTGACGGGGCGTGGTCAGTCGGGTTAATTTTGGCTAATCCCTAACAGAAACCTTGATCCTCTAGGTCACGGGTACCCCAGGGTTCACGCCTACGCGTCCCGGGCGCACAGCCGTCGCTGAGACTGGGTAACTGGTGGGCAACTCCACACCTAGTACCGGGGGTTAGTGGGACTCTATTTGGCCCGTGGAGACTATACTTCACCATGGGCACCTACTAAGGCAGGAAATCTCAGATGTTTCGAACCTCGGCGTGAGGGTGGTCCTCGCAGATTTCTCCGAGATTTAAACTACAGGTTAAAGGCAGGGTGGGGAGGAGTAAGAAATCTCAGGTTTTCCGAGCCTCGGCCGACGGGTGGTCCACGCCCGGGTTAGATCACCTGGGATTCAAACTACGAGTTAAAAAAGGGGAGGGGAGATCAGTAGGGAGAGTTGTCCTCTACTACCTCGGGGATAAGTGGGTTGGGTTAAGAACTAGTCCTCTACTAGTGAGGGGTTAGTGGGTAGAGGGAGGAGGAGAAGGGATAAACCAACACTACCACATGCAAATGAATTGAACGTTTTGATGTCTTTTAATTTTATTCCGCTTCTTAAGATTTATTTTTATTATTTATTACTTTTAAATTTCTTTCTTTTTAAATAAATCTTTTTATCAAGACTATGATCTCTAAACAAAATGGCGATCGGACTGCACCAGGTCTAACCCACTGTTAGTAGGAGGGTGGTTTTCTTCCTTCTCTTTGGTTGGTTCCACAGAATCAAAAAGTTGCTTGGAACTTTCACTTAGGTATATTGATATATTCACACTCTTTTCTTCAATGTTATACTTGCGATTAAAACTAACTTAACATTACAGATTACATGGTAGCTTAACATTACCGGCCACGGTGAAAGCTCCCCCATTCACCACTCCCGTCTCGCTCTCTCGCTCTCTACGTCATTTGTGACGTAGACACCCACAAATAAATTTTTCCCAATGCTTACTCAGAATCTGCTTTTGAATTGCCTTGCCTTAATTCTGGCACGTGGATTTCTTCTCTCTCTTTTCGCTTATATTCTGTTTGGTTCGGGGGTCTTTATGTCTACTTTTTTTTTTACCACACCTCACTACACGTGTCTCTGTCACTAAACCTTTTCTTTTCACCTTTACACTTCACTTGGTCTCTGTCCGGGTGGGCTTTAAGAAGGTGACCTTGGGCGGGGCCGGGTCTGGTCCAACGGGCCTCTGGGATGGTTCCTCTGCATCGACGTCGAAAAGACAAGCAAGCTCGTCGACCCAACCGTAACTCTTATTGGCGCCCATTACGCTATCCAATACGTATTCTTCCCAGTCAAAGGGGGGTCTTACTGTCCCTGGAGAAGACTCGGGTTCGGGGAAGCTGCGCCGGAATAGTGGTCCTCTATCCTCCAGGTTTTCATTAGGTTCAAACACGGTCGGGAAACCGGTTTGGATAGCCATAGCGACCGTGAGAGGTATATTCGGCTCTGTTTTCGTAGCTGCCGAGGTGGTTGGCGGAGGGGTATGGTAATTTCCACCTGCCGGGAAACGGGTAGAAACCCGATCTCTGTCCTGGGCCTCCTCTACGTAAGGGTCTTCGGATCGCATTCCAGGCACCTCGATCACAATCGTGGTTGTTTCTGTGCGCATGCATACCACGCAGCCATCGAGACGGTACTGGGGAAGGTCTTCCGACTCTTCATCCGACGCGTATCGGGGCGATGCGGAATATCGGGGTTAATCGGCATATCTAGGCGAGCATCGAGGCGAATTGGCATATCTAGGCGAGCATCGAGGCAAACTGCCATATCCGAGAGAATCAGTAGAACACTCATCCTCGACGTCTGTGGCGAGACATGTCAATAAACGGGTAGAGAATTCAATTTGCATAACTTGGTTTTTATACCCTGTACCCATAGGGTAAAAGGGTATATTAAAGTCGCCAAAATGTATGTAACAGGCAGAAGGAAGCGTTTCCGACCCCATAAAGTATATATATTCTTGATCAGCATCACTAGCCGAGTCGATTGAGACATGTCCGTCTGTCCGTCCGTCCGTCCGTCCGTCCGTCTGTCCGTCCGTCTGTCCGTCCGTATGAACACCTAGATCTCGGAGACTATAAGAGCTAGAGCTACCAAACTTGGTGTGAACATCCGTCTATTGCATAGACAGATCAAGTTTGTTTCAAATTTTTGCCACGCCCACTTCCGCCCCCGGAATTTGGAAAAAACTATAACTAGAGCCGTATGAAAGATATCGTATTTTTATTTGGCACACCTGATTATAGAGCCAAACTGCTTCAGCTGCCCAAATTTAGTCAAAATCGGATAACAAATGTCGGAGATATTCGCATATAAGTTTTGTACTGAAACACTAAGGGCGGCATTAGCTGACAAGAGTGAGCGAGATAGCATGCGTGCTCTGTTGCGGCATGTTAAACTGAATTTTCTTTGAAATTGATGGCGATTTCGATGGTGTTCGACTTTGTTTAATATAACTAGTTGGTACAGGGTATACTCAATGTCGGCAGGGACGACTTGCTTGCTTCATTATTATATGTATTTTACACGCTACCTTAATACGTGTAGGCTTACGAGTAATCTTCGCCCTTGTCGCCCGCCAGGTCGCCTCAAGCAGACGATATTGGGCGAAACGAACTTCACCACTCGGAAGGGTCCGACAAATTTGGTGGCCAGCTTTGCTGCAACTGCGTTGGATAGCTGATGCCGCCTGTACCAAACCCATGATTGGAGGGTAGGTCGCCACTCTCTACGTCGCAAATTATAGATTTATTAGAGATTTCCTCGGACGATGTGAAAGATCTCCTTCATTCTGCTTGCCCGACCTTCCGGCGTCTGCTGGTGAGTTCCAGAGCCTGGAGTCATTTCATCGCACAATGTGTCGGATAGTCGGGGCTTTCGTCCATGCAGCAAAAATGCTGCCATCGGCTCTTCTGACCGTCTCGTTATCATCTTTTCCGCGGGGTTTACCTGTGGAATCTTGTACTTTTGGCACGATTCGCACCCTCTCACATACCTGGCTATATCTCGTAGTATACCTGGCCAGTAATAACGCTGCATCGCTTTAGCAACCGTCTTCCGCACTCCTAAATGTCCTGCCGTGGGAACATCGTGGCATTTTTGCAAGACCTTTCTTCGGTTTTCATTGGCGACACATAACTTCCAGGGCCAATGATCGTCGTCGTCGGCTCGATGTCCGACATTGCGATACAGTCGAGCGTTTTCCACTGCGTAATTAGCGTATTTCTCGGGTTCTTTTGCCACTCTTTCGATCATCTGGGTATCCGCTCTATTCGATCTGGCACAAGGTATCCGCCAAAACGTTCAGCTGGCCTTTACGGTACTTGATGTCAAACTGGTATTGTTGGAGCTCTAGAGCCCATCGCGCTACTCGGCCTGAAGCGGATTGAATAGAGTTGAGCCATCTCAACGCCATGTGGTCCGTGATTACCTCAAAGCGGTAACCTTCCAGTTAACATCTCATCTTTCTTATGGCCCAGACAATGGCCAGACACTCCTTTTCCGTGTTTGTATAGTTTTCCTCAGCTGCGATCAGGCGACGTCTGGTGTAGGCAATCACTCTCTCGTGGCCTTCTATTTCCTGGGTAAGCACCGCTCCTAACCCAACATCACTTGCATTGGTCTGCAATACGAACTTTTGGTCAAAATCCGGAGACGCCAGAACTGGTGCTGTGGTGAGACATTTCTTCAATAACACAAACGCTTCTTCCTGCTCCTTTCCCCAACTCCAACGTTTTCCTTTCTTTAAAAGGCTGGTCATGGGCTGGGCAATGGTCGAGAAGTTTGGTATGAATCTTCGGTACCAAGATGCCATCCCCAAGTACTGACGCTGCTCTTTGACATTGGATGGTGCTTTCAGCTCTTTTACCGCGGCGACTTAAGCTGGATCGGTGTGTATTCCTTGGTCACTGATTACGTGACCCAGATACCTCAGCTTTCTTTGGAAAAAATATGAATTTCTCTCTATTAATTTTAAGATTGGCCCTTCGTAGTCTTCGCAGAAATTCCTGCGGGGCGGGTATTGAATCGGCCATCCCATTCTTTCGTTAAAAACTTTGACCCCTCGTGAGGCACTTCAGGGAACCCGTTGCTTCGGTTCCTCTCGTCGGATCAAATTGTATTCTTATTTTTGGCGCCGATTTTGTATAGTAGGACTCAAGTTCAGACAGATGGGTCCACACAGTCTCCGGGAGCTCCTGTGTGGCCAATATGGCGGCAAAGTTTTTACAAGCCCCCTCGACTCGGCAATTGGCATCGAAGCCGAACTTGTTGGCTAAGGACGCCAACTCTTCTTTTCGCCGGGCATAAAATCACCGTGCGCCCACCCCTGGATTTTTAATTTTTACAATGGTTTCATACTCACCGCCATCCCCATGTGGGATCGTACCATACTCTTCTTTAGATGCCATCGTTCTGTATGTCGATTTCTTCTTTATAACGTTGGTTATATGCTCTTTCCTTATTTTTCTTCACTTTCTGCGTTTCTCTACTTTACCTTCTGTCTTTGGGATTTCCTTTTTCCGTTGATTTCTAGTGCTTTGCACTTGATCTGTTTATTGATCTTATTATTCTTTACTTTCTTATCGTTTTCTCACTGGCTGTATTTTCTCTTCCTTTTGTGTTTCTCTTTGTCAGATTTTTTTTTAATTTGATTTGGATGGCACCTGGTTTCACTCAGTTTTTTTTTTTTTTTATGGTTTTATTTAATTTTTGTTTTCACTTTCTTTTCTCGTTTTTTTCCGTAGTCACATGTGTTCACGCAAAAAGTTTCGTTGTTGGTTATTTGGTTTGTATGTAGAAGGGAATCCGTCCCGACTCGCGCGGCAATCTGCCCGTACGACTCGGGGGTATACATCACCGCCCAACACCACGAAGATGGAGGCCGGAGCGTGAAAGCGCTCATCCGCCAGCCTCAGGTCCGCGAACCGCTGGCACACGTCGAATCCACCTGGAAGGCCGACTTGACCACTGCCGTGCAAATTCGATCGGATTCGAGGGATGTCCGGATACGGCTGACCGGCGTGCAGGGGTCGAGCAGCGCTCGCGTGCGAAAAGTTTTCGCGCCAACAACAATGATTATGGCCGCCGTGGGCATCACCAACGTGGATGACAGGTTTAGGAGTCCTGTGAGCGAGGGAGAAGCAACGGAGGGTTTGGACGCTGTAGTGGAGGGGGCGGCTGGCGGCTCCCGCGATGTGGAACGGCGCTCATCGTCGTGCAGCAACGTATGGTGCCGCTTATCGCACTTCTGGCATCGCTTTCCACTGCGGCAGGACTTGCCCGAATGCTCATGGGCCGAGCTATTCGGGCAGTATTTGTTAATTAGGACCGCTCGGAGCCGCTTCTCGGTAGCCCGTTTAAAGAATCGTTTGCACCTCTTCAAGGGGTGGACTCCTCGGCACACCCGACACCGAAAGGTGGTAGACTCCCGGGAGCGTGTCTCCTTTGAGGGTTTGCGGCGTTGGCGCGGACGTGGTGCCATTGCTTTAAGATCTTGTGGTGAACTGGAAAAAGAGGGCTGGAAAAGAAAAGTTTCGGATTAGCCAAGGAATGAAATAATTGGAAGGAACTGCTAATAGGAGGAGGAAATTATTCACTACAGGTGGGTAAAAACAACAGTTTGGTGACGGGCCTTCGGATAGGGCCTCGCGTGGTCAGCAAGTCGACAACGCGAACTCGCTCGTCGGCGGCAGGATGAACCGCCTGGATTCATTCGAGCCGCCACTCGTTAGGTGGCAAGTTGTCCTCCTTAACGACAACCATGTCGTTGATCTGGAGATCTCTCATGGGTCGTTGCCATTTGTGCCTCTTGTGCATCTCCTTCAGATACTCCTCCTTCCAGCGCAGGCAAAGGTGCTGGTTAAGAGCCTTAAGGCGCCGCCATCGGTTGTGGATGGACTCGGCGAGCTGAGGTATTTCAGCTTCAAGAGCTGACAGGAGAGGCGCTCCGATCAGGAAATGACCGGGTGTCAGTGAGAGCAGCTCTGTAGGGTCATCTGATAAAGGAGCCAGTGGCCTAGAATTTAGGCAACCCTCGACAGCGTTGACAGCTCCTCGAAGGTGAATCGAGTGCCTGAAGCGGATTTACGGAGCAAAGTCTTAAAACTTTTGACTCCAGCTTCCCATAAGCCACCTATATGAGGTGCTCCGGGCGGAATGAAACGCCAGTCCAGCTTATGGTGGCTGTACCGAATTGAGGCTGCGGATGCTACTGAATCCAGAAACTCTTTGGAGAGAAGTTTCTCGGAGCCAACAAAGGTCTTGCCGTTATCAGAATAATTGCTTTGCCAAATGCGCCAACGCGGCCAGGAATTTCTCAGTCGTCAGGTCGGATGTGCATTCCAAGTGGATAGCCTTGGTGCTAAATCACACAAACACACACACATATCCCTAAGTAATGAGACAGGCTCGTACTGTGTAATTTTTAATATCGAACGGGCCGGCAAAATCCACTTCCGTGTAAGTAAATGGCCTGGAAAAGGAAGACCGCTCCTTGGGCAGGTCTCCCATTAGCTGCGTTTGGAGACGCTTTCTGTATATGATACAGACCTTGCGGGACTTGGTCACATGTTTGACCAAATTACGAATCTTGGGAATCCAGTATTTCGCGCGGATGATACGGATCATGAGCTGATTCCCCCCATGCAACGTTATGCGATGGGTGAAATCAGTAAGGAGTCGAGCAAAACGGCTGTCATACGGCAGAAGAACAGGATGACGTTCATCATACCGCAGAGAGCTGGAATTTTTAACCCGTCCGCTGGCTCGGATAATGCCATGGTGGTCAAGAAATGGATTTAAGGAAAGTATGGAGCTACGAGAGGCTATTTGTTGCTTGTTGCTTAGACTTTGGTATTCCTCAGCGTATACTCGACGCTGAGTCGAAATAGTGAGCGCTTGCTCTGCTGCTGCCAGGTCGCCTTGGGAAAGTTGAAGTGAGGTCGCCCTGGGACCTTTGCGACAATGGCGGATGAAACGCAGAATGTACGCAGAAACGCGCAATGCTCGGCTAAAGTCGGAGAAACGGTCGAGGAACTCTTCCGTCGGCGCGATCTTAGTGGTATGCACCTTAATGGTCTTTTGTTCGACGTCAGTCTTTGGGATAGACTCAAGCGCCGGTGGCCATTGGCTGCGAGGCAATGCTAACCACTCTGGGCCGTGCCACCACAGGTCTGACTGCGCTAACTCACTGGATGAGACACTTTTACTTGCCAAATCGGCGGGGTTGTGTTCTAACCGAACATGATCCCATTGTTGGGCGTCGCAAGTCTGTGTTATTTTCGCCACTCGATTTGCCACGAATGTGGTCCATCTGCACGGAGGTTTCTGAGGCCAGGACAACACAATGGTGGAGTCTGTCCACAGATGCAGATCAGGATTGTCTACCGACATGTAAGGGAGAATTGCAGCAGTCATCTCAGCCAAGAACACTGCTCCACACAATTCTAATCGAGGGAGAGAAACGGTATTCACTGGAGCCACTCTTGTCTTGGAGGTAAGGAGATTCGTGAAGCTGTGATTCCCTATCACAGCTCGAACGTACAGAGCTGCACCATACGCTCGCTCGGATGCATCACAGAACCCGTGATGCTCAATGTGGACCTCTGGTTGACATTGTACCCATCTGGGAATACGGATTTCGTTAAGTGACTGGTAATTGGTCACAAACTGGCTCCACTGTTGGTCAAGATCAGACGGAAGTGGATCACCCCAACGGAGCTCACGTAGCCACAAAGTTTGCATAAACATCTTGGCACGAACAATGAATGGAGATAACCAACCTGCTGGATGGAACAATTTAGAAATTTGGGACAAAACCTCTCGCTTCGAGTAGGAGGTTTTTTGCTCCAGTGGAGAAGGAACGAATTAATGGCCTCACAGGCCTCGTGTTGCATGTGGGCACCAGCTAGTACGTCATCGTACATGAAACTGCGAATAACTTCACTAGCTCTAGGATATTGTGATTCTACATCGCCTGCTAGCTGTTGGAGGACTCGAATCGCAAGGAAGGGGCCACAATTTACTCCAAATGTGACGGTTTTTAGCTCAAAATCGCTTAATTCGCCATTTGATGTGCGGAACAAGATTCGCTGAAACGGAGTGTGTCGATGATCAACAAGGATCTGCCGATACATCTTGGTAATATCGGCGTTGAAAACAAATCGGAAGTATCGCCACTTAATTAGTTGCATGGTTAGGTCGGATTGGAGGACCGGCCCTGTATGCAAGACATCATTGAGGCTCTGCCCATTAGTGGAGGAACTGGAGGCGTTGAATACTACGCGAACTTTAGTAGTGGTGCTTTCTGGCTTAAACACCGCATGGTGTGGAAGGTAAAATACAGAGCTACCGTCTGCAGGACTAACCTTTCTCATATGACCAAGGTCTATGTACTCTTGGATCACCGAGTTATACTGTGCTTTAAGTTCTGGATTCTTGCTCAGTCGGCTCTCGTTCCGAAGGAACTGAGCCAATGCACCTGACCTTGAATAACAAAGCTGGATGTTACTAGGCTCTCCGAATGGAAGGCTGACGATATATCCTTACGAAGTGTCCCTTTTTGTGGTTCGAACGAAGTTCTCCTCACATTCGGAATCGGACTCATTCATTCTCCTCACAGGGAGATCGCCCACCTCCCAAAATTTTGTGAGAAGTTTATCTAATTGGCTCTCTGGGGGATGCACGACTCAAGTGGAAAACGAGGAGATTGCCCGTTGGTCGATTTGGGACTCGTCAATTGGCCCTGTAAGTACCCACCCGAATATGGTCTCTTCCCCAAGAAGGGTGCCACAAATGATGGTTTCTTTGCCCTTCAAGGAAATTGCCGGAAGCACGTCAGATCCGAGCAGTAAATCTATTTGGGCACTGTGACGGAAATTCGGATCGGCAAGACGCAAGTTGGGCAGGTTCTCTAAGGCACTCTCGCTAATGCTACGCGTCGGAAGATTGCCTGCCAAATACGGTAAGACATAGGCAGACGTGGGCACTCGCCGTTCTGGCATCAATGGAGAACCTATGACGAGCTGAGAAAGCTTATGGGCTTGAGCGGGAGTCGACATGGTCAGACCAGATATGTGAGCAGTCACTGTTTTGAATGAAAGTTTTATTTGATTGAAAAGTCGCTCCGTTATGAAACTCCCTTCAGATCCTGGATCAATCAAAGCACGAGCCCTATAGGATATTCCCTGATGACGCACGGTAACCATGGCGGTTCCCAAAAGGACTCGCTTCGCACTTGATGCAAAATAACTTTGCGTGCGAATAGGTGGGTCTGCCGGAAGGTTTGAAACAACGTTGGCTTGATTGCCCCTCGCGTTTTAGTTGGACATTCTTTTAGTTGATGCTGACGTGCGAAACAATTAAGGCATAATTTGAGTTGCCTAATCTGGGTGACTCTATCATTGATGGACATTTGGAGAAAACGAGGACACAGACGGATTGGATGATTCTCCTTAGCACACACCTTGCATGTAGACGTGCCCACCGAGACCTTGGTTTTAAAAGTCTTAATATTCCTCTGGGTCTCTTTTCGGAAGAACTGACTTGTCGATGGCTGACTACTCACAGTCATTGAATCTTCTAGTGATTCCAACGTAAGGACGCGATCTTCTAGAAAATTATTTAATTCCGCCCAGCATGGGATATCCCGTTTATTTTGGAGAGACTGCTCCCACATAGCTCGGGTGACCTTGGGCAGCTTGGAGCTAGCCCAAAAAACGAGCATGCTGTCCCAAGTAGATGTGTCGTGGAGATTTAATGCTAGCAAGCATCCTTGGAAAGTGTTCCGCATCGTTCTCAGCGATGTAACGGACTCGGTAGGAATGGACAGTAAGCCGAACAGGATTTTGAGCTGACTATTGACAAGGAGTCTTGAACCGCTCCCCTGAACCGCTCCCCAAGCTGATTCAAAACCATCATTGGTAAGTGGAGACTTAGCCACTAGAGCCTTGGCATCACCTCTTGTTTTAGAATTCAAATGGAATAACTTTTCGACAGGTGCGGATTGTCTATGTAGACAGCGGTGAAAAGGTCTCTAAATGTAGGCCAACGCAAAAAATCCCCGCTAAAGATTTCTGTATCACATGGCGGAAGATTACAGCCTCTCGAAGCAACGCTAGGAACTGGCAACTGCGCTGGCATGGATGCCTGGTCAATGGACTCTGTAAGTAGAGACGCGCAGCGTTCAATAAGCATCATAACAATAAGCATATTTTGCTTCTAGGGTCGTAATATCTGCAGCGTCACCATCTTGCCGAATACTTTTGGAACAACGAACATACTCTTGTTCGGCTGTTGCCCATAAGGAGCGAATGTGATCCTGTCGGATCTTCAGTGTGGAGATTGTGACTGCGTTCTCAGACGGAGTGGTGATCATATCCTGGAAACGGCTGATACGATCACTGGCAGCTATAAAGTCAGCCAAAGTCATGTTGGATACACGAATACGTCGTTGCGTTTCAGAACGAGTAGAGACTAAAGGAGCGGACACGGTGATGTGCGGGACTGGCTTCACAGTTTCTAAACTAGATGGGCTTGACGCTCGGGAAGTTTTCGGAGATGACAATCGTGGCTCAGATGAAGCTCGTTGAATGCCGTGGCTCTGACCCTTGAGTGCCGAAGACTCGCTACTAGCAGAACTTGGATGACGTTTAATTGTCGCAGGAGAAGCGAGACTTCTTGGTTTTGATGTCGGCGTCGCAGACGATGCAGAACGTGGAGGAACAGTGAGCCGAGTTGACTTAGCGCTAGTCTTGGGTTGCTCGATTGGCATAATCTAAAACGCAGTTTTTTTTGACTGTTGCTAGACGACAACAGGAATTGGAGAATTGACAATTGAAAATCGAAAAAATGTAAAGAGAATTGTAGAAAATGTCGAAGCAATTGGAACTTGAATCGAGTATAATATTCTTCGCAGTAATTGAAAAACTTGGATTTATAACCACTGTGGAATTTTCGACGATGAAAGAATGTTTGAAATGTTGAACCTTATATTTGTAGGAATTTTTCGAAACGTGGACTGTATATTTTATTTTACAAAATTATAGTTGAATGTATATCAAGAAATCGGTTTTACACAAATGCACATAAAAATTTTACTGGTGGTTATCCGTTAATAAAAATTCTCTTATTTGTGAACTTGGGTCGAAAAAGGATAAACGACTACGTGCTGTTGTTTGCGCAAAAAAAGACAAAATTGCAAAAAAATCTAAACTGTACGTTGTATTTCTTCCGATGTTAGCTTGGAATGGATTTTTTTTTTTGTTTGTTTTTTTTTTTTTTTTTTTGTTCTCGGTAGAAATACAAATACACCGTCAATAAACTTTAAAGTCGTTTATAAAAAGATTAGTCACAAAATTTTTTTTGGGAAAAAAAATAGGCAAATCTCAGTGGAAAAAAAACGACTCGGCTGTAGCGTTGGAGACGGTTTCACAAATTTTCTTTATGCGCGAATTTAAAATTTTAAGAAACAAACAACACAAAGGCAAAAAAATCCGTAGTTAGTTCACTTAATTAGAAAATCTTTTTTTTTGCTAAAATGTTTCGATGTTTTGTTTGTTTTTTTTTTTTTTTATTTTCGGAATCCTGCACCAAAAAATAATAATTATGTGAATGCGTTTGTGTAAATTAAATATAGGAGAAATTATATGTATGTGTTAGGATTTATATGTGTGGGTATGTGATATGTGTGTAAATATATTTTGTATGTGGAATGTATAAAATATATTGTGTGTATATGGAATGTTATAAAATATATATTATGGATTATGTAAAATATATTTATTATGGAAAAAAATATGTGTATTGGGAAAAATATGTGCATTAAATATTACACGCAAGCTCGGATTTATTAAATTCGGATCGCGAAAACAATGCGAGTGCGAAATTATTTTATTAGACGTTCGCGTTAATTTCGCATTTGTTTCGCATTACCGAAAAAATAAATTGCCGTCGTGTAAACCTTGAATCTGGAGCCGATAACAAGTGTAGGAATGGTGAACAATCGGAACATTCGTGTATGTGCGTACATATGTGTGACTCAAATGTAAACAATGGTGAGTTTAAATTATTTTTCGCGAAATTAATTAATTTCCACTTAAATGCTTTCTTGTTGGTATTTCAGGATGTCACAGCACAAATTTTTCTCGCGGAGGAGTGTTCACTTCACTTGTTGGAAATTGGAAACGGCGACACACGGTAAGTTTGATATTGAACGCACATATATTTCTTGTTGGTGGAGATATGTATGTATGTATGTATGGAAGTACCTTATGTACTTAGTTATGTATGCATATATGTACGTTTCTTGGAAGGAATGGAATGTGTGAACAGTTGATGTAGAAAAAAAATGATCATGAAACTGTTCATATGTACATTTACATATTTACATACATAACTGGGATTGAAAAAAAAGATGGCTGCGTCGGAAAGCAGTACAAAGTACAAAAGGAAAAAGAAATGAAGGAGAATGAAAAAATGACCTTATGTCATTTAACGAGTGTAAATGAAGTGCTGCCTGATTTAACACCTTATGTGATAGATCATGCAATCGGACAACATTTACACTGCCACCTTATGTGGACTTGAAAATAAAAGTTTTACTTAACTTTCTTTGCAGCGTTGAAGACAAATCCACCGATGCGAGCCGGCGTCAATAGATCGGCCTGATCTTAGAAAAAACTTCCTTCTAGGTGAGGATCCGGCTCGAAGGACCAAAATGTTTGTAGGAGGGCGGATGTCTTCCTTCTTTTTTCCCCAGAAATAAGTGTAGAAACTTCACAGATATGTATTCACGTCTTTTCATTTACACGTTATAAAGCAGATTAAATTTAACTTAACATTACAGATTACACTACTTAGCATTACAGGCCGTGGTGAAAGCTCCGCCGTTCACCACTCCCGTCTCGCTCTCTCGCTCTCTACGTCATTGTGACGTAGACAGTGGGGATTTTATTAAGAATTTCTTTTCCTCATTTCTCTCTTTTTTTTTTTCTTGTCTAATTTTCCCTCTTTTTATATATTTTTTCTACTTTGATTTTTCCTATCTTTTCAATTTCCGGATTTAGGCTGCCTGCTTTGTACATTTTTTCCTAAGTTGCGGTGGCTTACTTCCATTACTGGCACTCCCTATGATGCATAAAATAGCCGAGTGATCGCTGGCGGTATACTGTTTGCATAGTTCCCATCTGGTTTTATCAAACATTTGCTCGCTGGCGAAAGTGATATCGATGATTGAGCCATATCCAGCTCTGTTGAAGGTGAAAGCTGAGCACGAGTTTAGCACTGATAAGTCAAGACTAGCAAGTGATTCAAGTAGGCTGCGTCCTCTAGGATTGGATGATCTGCTACCCCATGCCTCTGACCAGGCATTGAAATCGCCAGCAACTATGACGTTTTGCTTACCTCTGATGTCTGCCACTAGGTTATCAATAATAAACTCAAATTCTCTAATAGAGAGGCTTGGTGGTATATAGCAACTGAATAACCAGAAGTCGTCTATTTTTGCTCGTACGTAGCAGTTTGCGGCTTGTACATGTTCCAACACATGTGTTTCCTTGCCGCATGACCAAATTGCAGCCTTTCCAGATGAGTCTGTAACCCAGGAGAAGATGCTGTGGGTCTTATATGGTTCGCTGAGGATCGCAATATCTATGTCTAGCTCTTTTATTGTCTGTTTCAGCAGGTCGCGTTAATTTCGCATTTGGTTCGCGTTACCGAAAAAATAAATTGCCGTCGTGTAAACATTGAAACTGGAGCCGATAACAAGTGTAGGAATGGTGAACAATCGGAACATTCGTGTATGTGCGTACATATGTGACTCAAAATGTAAACAATCGTAAGTTATAATTATTTTCTGGCGAAATTAATTTATTTTCACTAAATGTTTTCTTGTTCGTATTTCAGGATGTCACAGCACAAATTTTTCTCGTGGA
Organism: Drosophila saltans; assembly: GCA_018903575.1. NCBI lineage: Eukaryota > Metazoa > Arthropoda > Insecta > Diptera > Drosophilidae > Drosophila > Drosophila saltans. Next base: position 81,534 of record JAEIGH010000219.1, read on the forward strand.
GGAGTGTTCACTTCACTTGCTGTAAGTTGGGAACGGCGACACACGGTAAGTTTGATATTGAATGCACATATATTTCTTGTTGGTGGAGGTAAGTATGTATGTATGGAAGTACCTTATGTACTTAGTTATGTATGCACATATGTACGTTTCTTGGAAAGAATGGATGTGTGAACAGTTGATGTAGGAAAAAATGATCATGGAACTGTTCATATGTACACTTACATATGTACATACATAACTGGGATTGGAAAAAAGATGGCTGCGTTGGAAAGCAGTACAAAGTTGAAGGAAAAGAAATGAAGGAGAATGAAAAATGACCTTATGTCATTTAATGAGTGTAAATGAAGTGCTGCCTGATTTATCACCTTATGTGATAAATCATACAAACGGACAACATTTACACTGCCACCTTATGTGGACTTCAAATAAAAGTTTTCACTTAACTTTCTTTGCAGCGTTGAGGGAAAAATCCACCGATGCGAGCTGGCGTCAGTAGATCGGCCTGATCTTAGAAAAACTTCCTTCTTGGTGGAAATCCGGCTCAAAGGACCAAAATGTATGTAGAAGGGCGGATATCTTCCTTCTTTTTTTTCCCCAGAAATAAAACGTAGATTGAAGAACTCCAAGAATTTCACTTCACACTTGTATGTATTCTTCAGTACACTTCTTTTCGATCTCACGTTATAAAAGCGATTAATCTAACTTAACATTACATATTACAGACTACTTAGCATTACAGGCCGTGGTGAAAGCTCCCCTGTTCGCCACTCCATTCTTGCTTTCTCGCTCTCGTGACGTAGACACATGTTAATTAAGCTTTATCTATTAAGGTTAAGGTTATTCGGTTACACGCTTTTCGTTTTCATCTGATTCTTTCATGTTGAGGTTATTCAACTTTTTTTTTTTTTAACGTTTTATTTGTTTGTTGGATCTCTTATATAGGCTTATAAGACTATGTCGAGATGAATTTTAATACCGAGTTGTAGAGAAGAACTTTGGATTCCAGACATAGGGGAGATCGAGCGTTGATAAGCCAATGTAGTCCGGTTGCTTTAAGCTTTAGCAGCTTTTTCTTGGCATCGATGTGCCTACGCCAAGTTAATCTTCTATCCAGGTGAACTCCAAGATATACAACATCGTCGGATTGAGGCTCTGGCACGTTGTTGAGCGTCAATGACTGGCAGTTTCTTCTGTTGAGGGTAAACGTAACGTGCTTGCATTTCTGTTCATTTACACGGAGGCGCCAATCTGTTAGCCACTTTTCAATTTCCTTTAAATAGGTTGCCAGTTGCTCAGCAACTTTGATGGGACATTTGGAGCGGCTAAGGGTAGCCCTGTCATCGGCGAAAGTAGACAGGATAAGTGCAGGGCTTGTTGGTATGTCCGCTGTGTACAGAATATAAAGTGTTGGACCCAACACGCTGCCTTGAGTTACATCGTACAGCGAATTTTCTGTTGAATAGATAAGATTCCATTAGCTTGTGTGTATATTGTGGAAGCGTCGCTTTTATTTTATAAATTGGGCCATCAAGCCAGACTCGGTCAAAGGCTTGGTCGACGTCGAGAAAAATTGCCGTGCAATATTCATTTTGCTCGAATGCTGTGCGGATCTCTGAGGTGATACGGTTGACTTGTTCAATTGTGCGATGCTTTTTACGGAAGCCAAACTGATGATGTGGGATTATATTTTGGTTTACCAAGATTGTATTTATACGGAGTTGTAGGACCTTTTCAAATAGTTTTGAAAGAGTTGGCAATAAACTGATTGGTCTGTACGATGATGGCTGTGTTTTGTCCTTTCCGGGTTTTGGGATCATTATGATTACTGATTTTTTATACCCTTGCAGAGGGTATTATAAAATTGGTCAGATGTTTGTAACGCATGGAAATATACGTTTGCGACCCCATAAAGTATATATATTCTTGATCAGCATCAACAGCCGAGTCGATTGAGACATGTCCGTCTGTCCGTCTGTCTGTTTGTTCGGGCGTTTTCGAACTTAAATTTTATGCTACATGATTGAAACATGAAAAGTTAAGTTCCTTAATCGATGATGTAGGTTAAGTTTAAAAATTAGTCGGATCGGATAATTATAACCAAAGCTATTAACTAAAACGTGGAGGTACCTCGAGTAAAATAAGCAATTTTCCTTGGCAGCAGACAAACAAAAAAAAATTCCAAGAAATCTGCCGTACAAACAAAAAAGACGCGAGTTCGAATCCGCGCGGGGTTAAATAAGAATTATATAAAATTATTGTTTTTTTGTTGTTGCATTTAAACTCAATTTTTACCCATTCACCCTACACCAAGTTTGAACAAGATCGGATAATTATTAAGGTTACAAATCAATAATCAAATATAAAAGAAATTAAATTTATTTTAATGCTCACGCACACACATACATACGTATGCAAAAATTCTTCACCACGCTGTGTGTGAGAGAGAAAGAAATATTTGAGTTGTGTTCTTGCAAAACATTTATGCTCTTGTTAAACATTTATGCCAATTATTTTAAAATTTTTGTTTTTTAATTAAATAATAAAACAGTGAAGCTGCAAGGGTATACAAACTTCGGCAAGGCCGAAGTTAGCTTCTTTGATATTTTTTTTTGAAAACTCACGGGACGGGGCTTTAATCCGTCCGAAATGTTCACCCGTCGAAAATCTCCGGTCCCTGCTCGGGCACCACTTGTAAAGAACCTTCTAAGGCCGGGGTACAACTCTCAGTCTCTTGGGTCCACAATACAAGAAATTTGTATTTGCCGAGACCCTCGATTGACGGGGCGTGGTCAGTCGGGTTAATTTTGGCTAGTCCCTAACAGAAACCTTGACCCTTCTAGGTCACGGGTATCCCAGGGTTCAGGCCTACGCGTCCCGGGCGTACAGCCGTCGCTGAGACTGGGTAACTGGTGGGCAACTCCACACCTCTTACCCGGGGTTAGTGGGGCGCTACTAGGCCCGTGGAGACTATACTTCACCGTGGGCACCTACTAGGGTAGGAAATCTCAGATGTGGCGGGAGTGTGGTCCTCGCACGGGTTTCAAACTACGAGTTAGAAAAAGGGAGGGGAGATCAGTAGGGAGAGGATTTCGGGGATTAGTGGGTTGGGTTAAGAACTAGCAGGGAGGATTGTCCTCTACTAGTGAGGGGTTAGTGGGTAGAGGGAGGAGGAGAAGGGATAAACCAACACTACCACATGCAAATGAATTGAACGTTTTGATGTCTTTTAATTTTATTCCGCTTCTTAAGATTTATTTTTATTCTTTATTACTTTTAATTTTTTTTCTTTTTAAATAAATCTTTTCATCAAGACTATGATCTCTAAACAAAATGGCGACCGGACTGCACCAGGTCTAACCCAAAAAATAAATTTTTGCCAATGCTTACTTAGAATCTGCTTTTGAATTTCCTTGCCTTAATTCTGGCACGTGGATTTCTTCTCTCTCTTTTCTTTTATATTCTGTTTGCTTGGGGGGGTCTTTATTTCTACTTTTTTTTTACCACACCTCACTACACGTGTCTCTGTCACAAAACCTTTTCTTTTCATCTTAACACTTCACTTGGTCTCTGTCCACTTGTCCTTTTCGAATTTTTATACCCTGTACCCATAGGGTAAAAGGGTATATTAAAGTCGCTAAAATGTATGTAACAGGCAGAAGGAAGCGTTTCCGACCCCATAAAGTATATATATTCTTGATCAGCATCAACAGCCGAGTCGATTGAGACATGTCCGTCTGTCCGTCTGTCCGTATGAGCCACACGATCTCAGAGACTATAAGAGCTAGAGCTACCAAATTTGGTGTGAGCATCCGTCTTATGTCAAAGCAGATCAAGTTTGTTTCAAATTTTAGCCACGCCCACTTCCGCCCCCGCAATTAAAAAAAAACGATAACTAGGGCTGCTTTCAAGATATCGTATTCTTACTTGGTAAACCTAATTATATACCCAAACTGGACCAACTGACCAAATTTTGTCGAAATCGGACAATAAACATCGATGATATGGCTATATCCGTTTTGTACTGAATTGCCAAGGCAGCATTGGCAGATAAGAAAGAGCGAGATAGCATGCGCTCGCTGCTGCTGCATGTAAAAGGGAACTTTGTTTTGAATTGATTGCGATTTTGAGGTTGTTCGATCATTTATCTAGTGACTACGCAGATCAAGAAAGTTTAAAATTTTTGCCACGCCCACTTCCGCCCCCGCAATTCAGAAAAAACTAATTATTAGAGCAGTTTTTGAGGAATCACATTTTTATTTGGCACACCTAATAATGTGTCTTATATGCATCATCTGACTAAATTTAGTTGAAATCGAACAATAAATATTGGTGATATACGTTAATGCGTTTTGTACTGAAGCGCTTAGGGCGACATTGGCTGGCAAGAGTGAGCGAGATAGCATGCGTTCACTGTTGCGGCATGTTAAAGAAAATTATTTATGAAATTAATTGCCGAGGGTGTTTGACTTCATTTAATATAATAACTAGTTGGTACAGGGTATACACAATGTCGGCAGGGACGACTTGCTTGCTTCATTTTTATACCCTGTACCCATAGGGTAAAAGGGTATATTAAAGTCGCTAAAATTTATGTAACAGGCAGAAGAACGCGTTTCCGACCCCATAAAGTATATATATTCTTGATCAGCATCAACAGCCGAGTCGATTGAGACATGTCCGTCTGTCCGTCCGTCTGTCCGTATGAGCCACTCGATCTCAGAGACTATAAGAACTAGAGCTACCAAATTTGGTGGGAACATCCGTCTTATGCCTAGGCAGTTTAAGTTTGTTTCAAATTTTAGCCACACCCACTTCCGCCCCCGCAAATCAAAAAAGAAAATTTTAAAATCAATTTACTAGAGCCGTATTGAAGATATCGAATTCTTATTTAATTATATAGTCCAACTGTACTAACTGAAATTTCGTTCAAATCGGACAATAAACATCGGAGATATAGCCATTTGCATTTTGTACTGAATTGCCAAGGCGGCATTGGCAATGCCTAGGCAGTTCAAGTTTGTTTCAAATTTTAGCCACACCCACTTCCGCCCCCGCAAATCAAAAAAGAAAATTTTAAAATGAATTTACTAGAGCCGTATTGAAGATATCGAATTCTTATTTAATTATATAGTCCAACTGTACTAACTGAAATTTCGTTCAAATCGGACAATAAACATCGGAGATATAGCCATTTGCATTTTGTACTGAATTGCCAAGGCGGCATTGGCAAATAAGAAAAAGCCAGATAGCATGCGTTTGCTGCTGCTGCATGTTAAAGGGAACTTCGTTTTTAATTGATTGCGATTTCGAGAGTGTTCGAACTTTTGTTATGTGCCTACGCAAATCAAGAGTTTAAAATTTTTGCCACGTTCACTTCAGCCCCCGCAATTTAGAAAAAACGAATTACTAGAGCAGTTTTGAAGGAATGACATTCTTATTTGGCACATCTAATAAAAATGCAACATCTGACCAAAATTAGTCGAAATCGGACAATAAATATAGGATATATACGAATGTGCGTTTTGTACTGCGCTCTGGTCACATTTCTTACTCCTATTTGAGCTTTTCTATCGACTCATTATCGGCACATTACTGGTTAATCGACTTAGTGTGACCTAATTAACTCATGACTCCATCTTGATTCGATCACTGAAAACGATACATCCCTAACACTGTGGATATCGCCCGCCACCTTTGAATTAGCCTAATGACAATAGTAGTGTTACTGGGATTGCCCGCCAATTTTGAATTAACCTAAGATAATAACGCCCGAAATTTTCAAATTATGAGTTGCCTTCAGTGGCGTATCTGAATGTTTATATGGTGATAACAGATATAAAGAAAATAAAACAACATGAACATGCGTGTCCAAAATGCAGTCGTTGTGGGGATGCGATATTATTTTGCGTCCTCACACATCAAATCAAAAAGCGAATCTTTGTTTCGCGGCTCGACCCCCAATACTGCATCAGATGATGTCATAGCCCATATCCGGGCAAAAGTCGTAGCGCCAAACATAGTGGTGGAAAAGTTTATGTTTTCATATACCCGTGAATTTTCGGCATTTAAAATCAGTGTCCCTCCAAATATCTTTACCAAATTTGCCACAAAGATTTTTGGCCGGAACATTTAGTTGTAAAGGAGTATACGGCTTAGAAAAAGAGAAATCGGCCTCCGATTCGCCTGCCTAACACAAGTGATCCTTCCTTACCCTCTGGCTCATCAGTAACGGGTCAAAAAACTAATTTCGTCCCTTATTCTGGCCTATCAGAATGTTAGACTTAACCATTGATCTACCTTTTCGTTTACCAACTGCTGGTACCAGTTCGACGTCTCGTGCCCGTTGCTTTCGTAAAACTAACTTTTTCAAGCTCAATGAGCTAATTCTTGCCACAGACTGGTCTTATCTGTACTCCTGTAATGATATGAATGCTGCCATTTATTTTTTCTATGATACTATGTTTTCACTTTTTGATGCTTGTGTTCCACGTGTGACCCACGTATTGTCTGACAAACCGTCATGGTTTACACGTGAGTTAACTAATTTGAAAAATGTAAAGTCTAGATATTACAGAAAGTTTAAAAAATCATGTCGACCGTCTGATTTCTCTCTTTATGCTGTTGCTCGATCGAATTTTTCAGTGCTTAATACACTATGCTATAAGGATTACATTAGGTGTTGTAAACTTCAGTTCACCCGTGATCCAAAGCAATTTTATAACTTCGTTAACGCCAAACGAAAGGTGGCAGTGCACCCGTCCTAGAAAATTATAACTTCTCAACTGCAACATTTCTGTAGTTCTATTCTTTCATCTTCTCAACATGGGTTTATGAAATTTAGATCTACTACCACTAACATTTTAGAGATTAATTCTTTAGCGATCGAAGGATTTATACCGACTTCAGTAAGGCTTTTGATTCCGTCAATCATAGACTGCTTTTATTCAAGCTGAACGAACTTGGGATTCCAAGCCTTTTGCTTAATTTGATTTCTCAATATCTTACTAACCGTACACAAAAAGTTTTATTTAAAACTAATCTTTCGAAGACCATCAATGTGTCCTCGGGGGTGCCACAAGGTAGCCATCTAGGACCACTGCTTTTTACGCTTTTCATTAATGACCTTCCGTCAGTTGTATCTCACTCTCGTGTGCTTATGTATGCTGACGATGTTAAACTTTGTACTAGTTTTAAAGATTTAAGTTCCCCACGTGTGCTTCAAGCTGTTTTTAATAACTTTCAAACTTGGTGCGAAATTAACTTACTAAACCCCAATGTCTCGAAATGTAACGTCATGTCATTTCACAGATCCTCTTTGCATTAGTGGTGTATTATCTCACTAATACCCCACTTGAACGTTTGAATGAGATTAATGATTTGGGTGTACTCATGGACCACAAATTAAATTTTACTCGTCATATTAATATTACTGTCAATAAAGCCATGAGTGTTCTTGGTTTCGTTAAGCGATGGTCGAAAGAATTTGACGATACTGAATTAACCAAAACTCTTTTTATATCACTGGTGCGCCCCATTTTGGAGTATGGATCTTGTGTTTGGTCTCCACAATATGGATCACACCAAGTAAAAATTGAATCTGTTCAAAAACAGTTTTTAATTTTAGCTCTTCGTGGTTTAAACTGGAATCGAAATGTTAAATTGCCTTCCTATTCTAAAACACTTCTTTTAATTAACCTTCCCTCCTTACTTATTCGTAATGCTTGGTACTTTGTCTATACACAAGCTTTTGAATGGACAAATAGACTGTCCTAATTTACTCAATCAGGTCAATCTATCTGTTCCTTGTAGACTAACCCGAAATTATATCCCTTTATCTTTAACACGCTGTACTTCTAACTATTCTTTGCATGAACCTTTTCGAGTTCTCTGTTCCGACTACAACCGCCTTTATTCTGTAATCGGATCAGAGTTCTCAATATCTATCCTAAAAACTTGTATTTTAAGTTATCTATCTAGTAGTTAGTCTTAATTATTGTTTTAGTTGTCATCCGATGTCCACGCGACTTCGTTTTGCATGCTATCTGCTAGGGTTCGCGCGTAACAGGCATTGTCCTGGTGTCGCTTGGGCCACTTGAAAGTCCTGCGCATTGTACGCGTCAACGTCCAGAAGAAATGTGGTCACAGAAAATGGAATCAAACCAAACCCTAACAAGATCAACGGTATTAAACAATTTCCTTTACCTCAAACTAGGAAGCAAATAAAATCCTTTCTTGGCCTTTTGGGCTATTATCGAAAAAATCTTAGAGATTTTGCTACCATTACCAAAAGACCGTTAAAGTCAGCACAGAATTTATTTCTGCATTTGAAACATGCAAAATTCTTCTCTGTAATGACTCAATTTTACAGTACCCAAATTTCTCTAAACAAGTTATCTTGACCACCGACGCTAGTAACGTCGCCATTGGAGCTGTCCTTTCACAAGGGTCACTCAATAACGAAAAATCTGTATGTTTCGCTAGCCGTACGCTAACAGATACAGAACTCAACTATTCAACAGTTGAGAGAGAAATGGTTGCTATCATCTGGGCAACTTAATATTTCCGGCCCTACCTCTTTGGTCAAAGATTCAAAATAGTCACCGACCATAGGCCCCTAACAAGGCTTATGAAATTCAAAGAACCAAATTCCAAACTAGTCCGTTGGAAACTTCAGTTACTTTAGTATGATTAGGAAATAACATACACAAAGGGCTCTGAAAATGTGGTAGCTGATGCTCTCAGTAGAATTCCAGCAGAAATAAATGTCAGAAGCCAAGTAGTAGATCTAGTTAATACGATAGTAACAATGAACAAACCAAGAAACGACTACAATCTTCAGTTAATATTTCAAACCGGCAACAAGTCAAAACTTGTAACCACAACCCCATTCAAAAACAAAATCAGGAAAACAATTACAAAAACTTATTTCGATAAAGAGGAAACTACATAACTATTACAAAAAATTCTGAAACCAGGAAGAACATATGCAATTTATACCAATAACGATATTTTCGACATAATTTCAAAGCCTCACAGAATACTTTCTTCCCACAAAACTCTATAAAATCATCCGATGTACAATAATGTTGAATGACATTACAGATGCAAACCATGTTGAGCAAGAAATTAAGAAATACCACATAAATAGTAACCATAGAGGGATATACGATACAGTAACTCATCTAAAAAGAATGTTTTACACACCCCATTTAAAATCCAAAGTGTCCTTAGTAATTAACGAATGCGATGTCTGTCAAACCTTTTTACGCGCGAATCCCAACGGGAGCACTAATTGCCCACACCTCCCGCCCAACCGACCGAGGGGCGCAAGCCGCATAACGCACGGCTCGAGTCGCGGGGATAATTCACAAAACACAGACAAAAAACGACACTAAAGCTAGTTACGTGCTAGATAGGAAAGGATAGAAGTTTTTAGTAAAGGAATCGAGAGCTCTGAACTGATTACATGATAAAGACGATTATAATCAGAACAAAGTACTCGAAAAGGTTCATACATAAGGTAGTTAGTAGTACATCGTGGAAGTGTTAGAGGAGTATAGTTTCTAGTAGGTCTACAAGGAACGGTTAGTTTTACTCGGTTCAATAGCTCGGGAGAGTCTATATCCCCGTTAAGGAGCTTGTGCATAAATATGACGCCAAGCATTAATCTACGATTAGAAAGGGAAGGAAGGTCAAGTAAAAGAAGTCTACTAGAGTACGAAGGCAAGTTGATATTACGATCCCAGTTCAGACCACGAAGAGCAAAGAGAAGGAACTGTTTTTGAACTGATTCTATTCTTGCTTTATGTGAATCGTATTGGGGTGACCATATGCAGGTTGCATATTTTAATTTTGGACGAACCAATGAGGTGTAAAGAACCTTGGTTGTATATGGATCGTCAAATTCTTTTGACCATCTTTTAACAAATCCAAGAACACCCATGGCTTTTCCGACAGTAGTGCTTATATGGGACTTAAAAGTCAATTTATGGTCCATAAGTACTCCCAAGTCAATCATCTCATTAAGTCTGGTTAATGGAACGTTATTAAGAAAGTAGGTAATTAACTGAGGAGTGTTTCTGAAAAAAGTCATGACCTTGCATTTAGATGTGTTTAGGTTTAATAAATTGTGTCGACACCAAGATTGAAAGTTTTGGAGGTCAGACTGCAACCGTGAAGGTGATATAATATCTCTGTAGCTGAGACAAAGCTTTACATCATCTGCATACATGAGGACACGAGAATGTATTATAACGGATGGAAGATCGTTAATAAAAAGGGTGAATAGCAGTGGTCCCAGATGACTACCCTGAGGCACCCCCGAAGTTACTTGGATGGTCCTTGAACTTGAAGACTTGAAGAGAACTTTCTGTGTTCTGTCTGTCAGGTATTCACGAATCCAACAAATTAAAGGGCTTGGGAAGCCAATTTCGTTCAATTTTAAAAGAAGAAGTGTATGATTAACAGAATCAAAAGCCTTGCTGAAATCAGTATAAATGACATCAGTCTGTCTTGCATTCCTAAATCCTTCGATCGTTAAAGATGTAAATTCTAATAGGTTAGTGGTAGTAGATCTACGTTTCACAAACCCATGTTGAGATGGTGAAATAATAGATCTACAAAAATGTTGCAATTGAGAAGTGATTAACTTTTCAAATGCTTTAGGAATAGCGGACAATTTAGAAATACCCCTATAATTGGATGCTTCGGACTTTTTACCATTTTTATGAAGAGGAATTATATAAGATTCCTTCCATATAGACGGAAAATGACAAGATTTAACGGACAACGAAAAAAGTTTTTGAAGTGGCTTACATAGAGCCTCAGCACAAAATCTGAGTACACAACCAGGTATTCCATCAGGACCAGGTGTGTACACAGGTTTTACTAAATTAAGCACGCTAATAAGCGAACTTTCATCGATCGAAGGACTACAAATACAATTAGACCTTTTTATCTGATAAGGATACAAAATATTCGCTCGGTATTCCGTTGAGGAATATGTTGTTGTGAAGAAATCAGCAAACAAATCAGCAATCGCTTGATCAGAGTCCACTATATTATTTCCAAACGATAATATTGATGGGTGGACATCCATCTTACGTTTAGAATTCACAAAACTATAAAACTGTTTAGGATCACGGGAAAACTCAAGCTTACAACGCTTGAGGTAATTATTATAGCAGTGCTTGTTAAGCAACATAAAATTGGAGCGAGCAACTGCGTAAAGAGCAAAGTCTGAAGAACGTCCCGATTTCTTGTATTTTTTATAATATCTGGATTTGACATTTTTCAAGTTGGATAGCTCACGAGAAAACCAGGGAGGTCGGTGAGACGACACTGGAGCCCTCAGTGGGACACAAACCTTAAAAAGCGAACAGAGAGTATCATAAAACAACGAGATAGCAAGATCCATGTCTGAGCAACTGTATAAGGATGACCAGTCAGTTCTCAGAATGAGCTCATTCAGTTTAACAAAGTTAGTCTTGCGAAAATTACGAGATTTAATCACAGGACTGACACCAGCAATCGGTGCACGAAACGACAGATCTACAGATAAATCCAGAGTAGGATGAAAATTGTCTTCGGGCAAGACTAGAGGGTCGGTTCTAGTTACTGCACAGTTGGTGGAATCCAACACAAATATCAGATCTAAGGATCTGCCCATGTTATTTCGCACAGGGTTTATTTGAGCTAATGATAACTCAAAAAGGCCATCAACGAAGCAGTGAGATTTAGAAGGAAGCAACAAAGCAGATTCATCAGATTGAGACCATGCTATATCTGGTAAATTAAAGTCACCAAAGACGATTAAGATATCTCTATCAGAAAGCAATGAAGAAATATATCGAATAGAATCTAAATGTTTTGCGTACACCGCCATGTCGGATTGTGGCGGAATGTAAGAACAAGTAATGTAGACAGAGAAAGACTTGAATCTGACCTTAACGCTAACAAACTCAATCTCCAGAATGTCCGGTGAATGAATTTGGTCAGAAGTTAAGGCCGAGTCAACAGCAATCAGAACTCCTCCGCCTACACGAGAAGTCCGATCACATCTAAAAATTGAAAATTTTGCGGAAAGAACAGATGCATCGTTAATATCGGGTTTTAACCATGTCTCAGTAAACACTAAAATTTTAAATTCAAATGCTAGACTATCTAGATAGAGTCTAGGAAGCTTAGATTTAAGTCCTCTCACGTTCTGATAGGCCAGATGAAGGGACGAGATTAGTTTTTTGGAACACCAGCCGATGCTGATATTCCGGAAGATGAAGAATTAGATGGGATAGAAAGCCTAACCGGATCTCGAGTTTTCTTTTTGGCCGTGTATTCTTCTACTAAAATGTGATCCGGCCAAAAACTGCTATGACATATACAGTCGAACAGTTCAACTGGAACATTTATTTTAAAAGAGGATATCTCCCTCGAATATTTAACTTTAATTTTTTCCACCGCTATTTTAGCATTATAGTGATGAGCTTGAATTTTTGTCTTAATAAAAGCTAAGACATCATCCGACGAATGTTCGGGATCAAGCCTTGAAACAAATATATGTTTCTTAGGTGGAACTCCAGTTAAAGGTTTATAGGAACCAGGCAGCGAATCAACCGCAGCGTCAGCGACCACGATTGAGTCCGCCTGCGTGTCCGGTATTGCACCTCCAACTGGACTACTATCGGCAATATCAACAGTTATTGATAATTGCCCGGACTTTTCGGATACTACAGCTTTGTTCGTCTGCAAAGAGAGACCATATCCTGGAGAAACGGAGATAGCCTCTTCCTTGCGACCACCTTGAGAAATGGGGGTGGTAAACGAAATAAGCTGCGGAGGATTTGTCACAGTGAGCAGTGAAGGAGTTTGTGGAGCTACGGCCGAGACGGGATTGGGCACAGGCAAATGCAAGGACAGATTGCGCGTACTGGTTTTCTTGCGCTTTGGAGACTCATTTAACAGCTTATAGCTGCTAAATTCGCTCTCCACAGCATTGAACTCATCGCAGAGTTTACGAAAACCAGATGACAATTTCTTCAATCTATCCCTGGTTTGCCTCATAAACACCCTCATTTCAATCTCAACCTCACGGCATGAGTCACAACCCCATTTGAGCCCCCCTTTTTGCTCCAAACAATCCTTTACCCTGGCTGTGTAGCCAGCACATTTAACGTGCATGACGTTGTCACACAGCCAACAGGAAAGAAATACGTTATGGGGTGAAGGGGGTTCAAACACTTTTTGCTTGAGCAGACAGACATTTTTTAATTCAATTAATACTCAAAAATTTATAAAAAAAATTAAATATCAAAAAGGCCAAAGAAAAAACTCACTCAGATTTGTTAAGCAAATTCGACACTGGGGTCAAACTCACAGAGAAAATTAGTGCAAGAACTAAGAGAAACTAAGCACTACACAAATACACGTATCACTTGTACGCGAGACAGAGATAGATGCGAGCGCGAATAAAAGAAATTAGAAAAAAAAGAGAGCGGGAGAACCAACAGCACTGCACATGCAACAACAATGCGTTGGCGAGAGCGGTTTTAAAGCGGTAAAAAGTACAAACGCAAGAGCAAAGAATAACAAAAACAACAACACTGCTGTAAAAAGTTTTGTTGTTTGTTTCAAATATTAAGTTCAATGCTTTGATTTTGCTTTTGTAAAGTTAATTAAACAAAAAGCGCAATGACAAAAATTTAAATGACAGAATAATGTCAATAGTTATTGCTAAATAATTAGCTGAATTTTTAGGCAGGCGCGGTGAGTTTAAAACCGAAATAAAAGAAATTATGCAGGAGCACAGAAAAACACGTCTATCCACGATGAAGAAAGAAACGTTTTTTTGTCTGTCAAACCTTGAAATATGATAGACACCGACAAAAGTTAGTTTTTCAAGAAACAGGAACTCCCACAGCACCGATGCAAATTCTGCATATTGACCTTTATATAATAAACAGCAACACAATCCTGACAATTATAGAAAAATTCAGTAAATTCGCAATGGGATATACAATATCTTTAGAGACACATTAAGCATTGTTAAAGCCATGAGAAATTTTCTATGCTCCTTTGGTGTACCGCAAAAAATTGTTTGCGACCAAGGCGAAGCATTTCAAGGTAGACTTTTTAAAGATTTTTTTTGAACAATTCGTCTAGTAACTCTCCCGTCGAAAGACTTCATTCTTCCCTAAAGGAAATGTTGAAAATGTCCATACGAAAATGGACAAACACAAAAGTCCCATTAACTGTGCATTAAATGTCAAGTTTATGAGTTAAAAATTACTTTCTGTTGAAAAGCGAGTGAGTGAACATTAAAAAAAGAAAAATATACAATATATTAAAACTATAAAAGTGCAAAAGACTGTTTAATTAGCTGAATAAGAATAAGGATAAGTACTATTTATAAAACTATAAATTCATTAGGTTATGGGCCCAGTGATGTTAAAATAAATGATGGGTTTTTGTGTTAAATAAAGACCAATAAAATAATGTATAGTTTGATGGATAGTAAAAAAAAGGTTCCAGAGTTTTTGTGAAAAAAAAAAAAAAAAAAAAAAAAAACTGTGTTAGTGTATGCCGGGGATCGAGATATTTGCCAATTTTGCCTGAGCCGTCTTTTATTTGTTACAAGTAGTTAAATTAGCCGGTTGTATCCGATACATGGGGTGGATAAGCATCGAGTCTAGAGCCGAAGTGCAACACTCGATGTCATCTTCATCGTCCAGTTTGGGATTCAACTCAACATGGGTACTTATATATTTCTTAAATCTGAGCCAGTTTGTTTTATAATTTGTTAGGCCGGATGGGTGCTCTATGACTTGTGGATGTGTTGAAACTGTGAAAATTACTGCCGAGTGGTCAGATGACAGTTCTGCTAGTGACTCTGCCGTTATCAAATTGGGCGCAATTCCCCTGGTGATTGCAAAGTCTATTAGATCTGGGAGCTTGCGTGGATCTGCTGGCCAGTACGTGGGCTTATTCGGTGAGGCATTTTGTTAGCTGGGTTGACGATTGTATTATACAGCTGTTTGCCTTTTGGATTTGCCAGACGGGATCCCCAATGAGGGTGCTTGGCGTTGTAGTCTCCTGCAGCAGTAAATCGTACTCCAAGTGTGTTAAAGAAGTCAGTAAATTCTTTTTCAGAGATCGAGAAGCGTGGTGGGCAATAAAGTGCAGCGACGGTTGTACTACCATAAGTGGTTTGGACACTTAAAGAGGTTGGTTTTAGGTATTGTTTTGCAAATCCATTTTGGAGTGAGTGTTTCATACGGTTTTCGATTAGTATACCAGTACCTCCGTGAGCCTTCCCGTCAGGGTGATTTGTTGCGTAGAATGCATATTTAGGTATTTGAAAGTTGTTTTTGTTGGTAAGGTGAGTTTCCGATAACAGCATGATATCAATATCATTTGAGTCCAGAAAAAGTGACAATTCTTGTTTGTGCTTGGAAATGCCGTTTGCATTCCAAAGTTCTATATGTAGTGCTGACATTATTTATTGTTGTCTAAAAGCTTTTGAATGAGCAGGTTTTGGTTGCGCATAAGTTCCTGCATGCAATTTTGCATGAACGTCATGAAATTTGTCATGTTCTAATTAAGCGAGATCAACAACGTTTCGATCCCGTTGGGTTGCTGGCCGAGTACGGGTGGGCTTGGGGCCGCATTGGTTGAGATTGCAGCAGGATTTACATTTGTAGAGGGCTGTAAACTTCCGTTGCGTAGCACGCTTGCGAATGTTACTCCAGGAGTAGTTGTTGTTGGAGCTGCTGATGTCCTTACAGCTCTTGAGAAGAATGTTCCCGGTGTGGTTTGCGAGGGAATAAGTGTCGAGCCCTGGGTACGAGCCGTAGATTTCTTTGCGTTAAGACGGGCCTTCAGTTTCTTATAGACAGGACATCCTCTGTAATTTGCGGTGTGATTTCCGCCGCAGTTGCTGCACTTCCTAGTATTGGTGTTTGATTTGTTGTCGGAGCAGACACAGTGTTGTTGAATTTGTCCGCAGCCAACGCAAACTGGGCGAAGGCTACAGAATGATTTTGTATTGTAGTATATGCAACCTTATAATAATAATAACCGACACAATATAGAGTATTCTCTTATTGCAAACGGTCATATAGCCGACACATGTTAGTGTATGCTATATGTGTTGCATATACATAAACATAAGCAAGCTCGAAACATAATCAGCCACTCACGTAGACTGGCCATGCGGACGAATTGCAACGTCTGCATAATCGAGCGTGTGAATGTTTATTGTATAACATATATGTACATACTACACTCTCTCTCTTTCATACTTCTATATATATGCTTATATACTTAAGAATTCTTAGGCTAAGCTGAGAACTTATTTTTTAATAAAAACCATTCGGTTTTATACCTTCAAGGGAATCAAAACGTTTAATTATTGATCATAATTTTACATGGCGACAGTGACAAGTGTCACGAATGTGTTTTGTGAATTAATAAAAAAAAAAAAATTATTATTAACTAAAAATTAAAATTATATAAAAAAAAAACAGACTGCAACACTGCAACGACAGCCGCTGGAGGTGCTGACTCCAGCAAAGAAGGAATACAATGATGGCTACTTCAAGGGATTCCATTTGCCCATGTGCCAATGTGTGGTAGGCAGACCGCCCACTACACCTACGAGAAAAATGAAGCAAGCAAGTCGTCCCTGCCAACATTGAGTATACCCTGTACCAACTAGTTATATTAAATCAAGATCGGCATCAACTTAATTCAAAATTCCTTTTATCATGCAGCAACAGCTACCGCATGCTATCTCGCTCACTCTTGCCAGCCAGTGTCGTCCTAAGCGCTTCAGTACAAAACGCATTCACGTATGTCTTCGATATTTATTGTCCGATTTCGACTAAATGATTTCGTCAGATGATGCATTTTGGCCACATTATTAGGTGTGCCAAATAAGAATTGCTTTAAAACTTCTCTAGTAAATCGTTTTTTCCCAATTGCGGGGACGGAAATGGGCGTGGCAAAAATTTTCAACTATCTTAATTTGCGTAGACACTAAACAAAAGTTCGAAAAGCCTCGAAATCGCAATCAATTCAAAACAAAACTCCTCTTTACATGCAGCAGCAGCGAACGCATGCTTTCTCGCTCTTTCATATCAGCCAATGTCGCCTTGGCAGTTCAGTACAAAATGCAAGTGGCTATATCTCCGATGTTTATTGTCCGATTTGAATAAATCATATAATTATATCTACCAAATAAGAATTGGATATCTTTAATACAGCTCTTGTAAATTGATTTTAAAATTTTCTTTTTTCATTTGCGGGGGCGGAAGTGGGCGTGGCTAAAATTTGAAACAAACCTGACCTGCCTAGGCATAAGACGGATGTTCACACCAAATTTGGTAGCTCTAGCTCTTATAGTCTCCGAGATCTAGGTGTTCATACGGACAGACGGACGGACAGACGGACAGACGGACGGACGGACAGACGGACATGTCTCAATCGATTCTGCTGTTGACACTGATCAAGAATATATATACTTTATGGGGTCGGAAATGTATATTTCTGCCTGTTACATACATTTTAGCGACTTTAATATACCCTTTTACCCTATGGGTACAGGGTATAATGAAGCAAGCAAGTCGTCCCTGCCGACATTGAGTATACCCTGTACCAACTAATTATATTAAATAAAATAAAATATCCTCGAAATCGTCATCAATTTCATGCAAAATTCTCTTTAACATGCAGCAACAGCAAACGCATGCTGTCTCGCTCACTCTTGCCAGCCAATGTCGCCTTGGCAATGCAGTGCAAAACTCATATAGCTATATCTTCGATTTTTATTGTCCGATTTGGACAAAATTTGGTGAGCTGGTCCAGTTTGGGTATATAATTAGGTGTGCCAAGTAAGAATACGATATCTTTAATACAGCTCTAGTAATACGTTTTCGCAAAAATTTGAAACAAACTTGACCTGTGTATGCATTAGACGCATGTTCACACCAAATTTGGTGGCTCTAGCTCTCATAGTCTCAGAGATCTAGGTGTTCATACGGATGGACGGACAGACGGACAGACGGACGGACAGACATACATGTCTCAATCAACTCGGCTGGTGATGCTGATCAAGAATATATATACTTTATGGGGTCGCAAATGCTTCCTTCTGCCTGTTACATACATTTTAGCGACTTTAATATACCCTTTTACCCTATGGGTACAGGGTATAAAAAAGAAAGCCAAAAAGGCAAATAAATTGGCAGCAAATAATAAAAGTGCAAGTGCTGAAGTTGGTGTTTTTGGATAAAAATGAAAAAACTCAAAAGGCAAAAGTAATGGATGCCAAGAAAATAAATAATTTACACTAAAAACAAAAGTAAGTAGAGTGATGGGTAGAAAATCTGGTGTGACAAAGAAATTGAAAGCAAGAAAAGCTGAAATTTTGAGGCTACTAAACAGCCCAAATGAAATTAATTGGAATGCCTCAGTGAAGCTACATGCAGAGGTAGAATTTATAAAAAGCCAATTGGCTGAAAACAAAAATAAAGTCACATCCAGCGCCACATCAACAGACTCTGCGATACAAAACTTGGCAAAGCCAAAATTAAAAACAACGCCACAACCAGCAAAGGAAATCCCAAAGCTGATGAAAGCCTGCCCAAACGACTGCGAGGGACCACTATATTCGCCGTTCTGCGAATATACCTGTGCCGCCTGCAACAGTCCCCCAGCAGAGAAGCCTGTGCCGCCTGCACCGGTTCCCCACCAAAGAAACCTGTGCCAGCCCCCCGGCAGCCGAACCGACAGCGCTACAAAGAGCGCCCACCACAACAAAATAAAATAACTATGCGCTGCGTCGCACATTTTTTTTGAGTGCACTGCGATGCACAATTGTTTTTTTGATAATTATACAAAACGATGTAAAATTGTGCGGCATTAAAGCTGTCCAATCAGAGTGTGGCCTGAAAACCACACACAAAAATAGGCAGGGATATATGAAAAAAAAAAATTGAATTTGAATTGAAATTGAAAAAAAAAATTTTTCCTTAAGGAACAAATTTCCATTAAATTATTAGAAAAAAAAAAAATAATGAACAGCAAAACATACAAAGTAATAATTTTTGAAAATTAATCTATATAATTAACTCAGTTATCAAGTAAAAATTTGTTGACTATTTGCATTTGTTTTTGCTTTTCGCGAAATGTTTTTCTATAAGTCCAAAAGAAAATAAAATGAAATTGAAATTTTTAATATTATATGAACATTTGCGAAAAGGGCCAGACTAAAAGAAAATAATTCTTCCTTTTATCTTTCAAAAAAAAAAAAAAAATTTAACAATAAAAATTAATATGAATAAAATAATTTTCGCAAACTAATTAAATAGATTCAAGAATCATTTTTATGAAAACTTTAATTATAAAAACTTTCAAGATTATTCAGGATCAAATTTCTTTATGAACCCAAAAATGGGAGGTAAATCTTCAAAAATTAAGGATAGTACAGCCAACGTTCAGAACGTAATAGAATTCGTAGATCCAACTACACACCTAGAGACCCAGCAATTTATCCTCTTACTCTTACTAGTAGTTTCAGTACTAAATTTACTGATGAAAATTTATTTAATGTACAAGCGAACATTAAGAAAAAGGTACATGAGCCGTGCCAACGATTTAGACAGAGTCTAAAAAAAAAAGAGAAAAAGAAAAAAAAAAAAAGAAAGGAAAAATGTCATTAGACGAACACTTCGCGAAGCTTAAGGATAGGAACCCATATAGTAACCAACCTACTAGAGGTTTTTAAGAGCGAACAAAATAGCTCACCTCAACGCGCGTTGGACCTGGCTACTATATGTAAACATAACATACCTGGATATGACGGCAGAAAAATTCCCAATCCAAGGAAACAACAGGGTAGCCATGTGCTTCATCCTCACTGTACTACTTTTTGCTTTTATTTAATGGATGAAGCACAACATTAAAAAAAAAATATATATTTTGTTTTTTTATACCTTCACGGAATCAAAATGAAAAAGGTAGAAACAAAACATTTAGCGATATACGTACCATTCCTTGATTTCCTGATACAATCAGGAGAAACAAATTATAAATACAAGGAAATACGGTACTGGATATCAAACAATTGTAAGTTCGAGAAAAAAATTGTAGAGCTTATGGAAATATCCATAAGGACAGCCTACACCAGGCTACTTGTCAAAAGAGACAAAGGAAAATACATACCAGAATGGGAACACGGACTATTCATGGCTACCACCGAATCTATAACTATTGAAGATTCAGATGAAGAGCCACAAAACTAAAAAGGCACAAAGAAAACAAAATCAGTAGCAACACCTTGCTACAAACACTCCATGACAATGACGACTAAATAAACCCAAATTTCAAATAACTGACGGAAGATGCAGAAGAGGCAAGCCCTGTTCCGCACTTCCGTCAGGGGCAACAGCCCCAATCAACCAGCTATAAACTAACCTATTAAAATGTCGTCCGATTTTATTCCTCCTCGAATCGATAAGGGAACTTCCATGAGAAGTACAAACTTCAATTATGAAAATTTTTTATTTAAAAGCAATAAATAATAAATTGTCTGAATATGTCCAAATAAACAAGCGTGTAACGCTGTACTAAAATAAAGATATGGAGATAAAACAACTCCTTGTTGAATATGCTTCACGCTCATTCACTAAAGGTGAAAGCAGCAAATTCAACATAAAAACCAAACAATTTCGACCACACATACATATATGGTCAACATTTCACTAATAGACAATTTTAACTTGAAAAGAATATGAATATAAAAGTCCTGAAAGTCACTACCAGGCAACAAAGTAGACAGAAAAACTGCGCAGTTAATAAGGAAGAACCTTTGCCAAAGCAAAAAGTTCAAAATGTTTCGAAGCCCAACGTATACGAAGTCATCAAGAATGACGAAGTGCGGAAAGTAGTGACCTTGCGAATAACAGAGTCCAAATGCTCATTGAAACATGGAAAGAAAGTAATAGCAAGAATTGATGTTAGCGATTTGTACACCAATGGAATTCTCGACTTAGGTCAGTTCTTCCAAAGGCTTGAAATGCAAGCCGGTGTACTTGAAATCAGCCAACTCAAAGTGGCACCGAGCGAAAAGATCTTTGAAATTATTTCAATAGATTCTTTTTAAAAATATGGGCAATATTATATTGGAAACATTAAGAGTAGCGCTACTCCAGCCGGTGACCCTAATAAATAATGAAAATGAAAAAAAAAAGAAGCAATACTGTCTACATTTCATGACGATCCAATACAAGGAGGTCATACAGGGATTACCAGAACAATGGCAAAAATTAAAAGACACTACTATTGGAAAAATATGGGACGCCATATTAAAGAGTACATGCGTAGATGTCATAAATGCCAAGTGTCAAAAACTACGACACATACAAAAACTCCCATGATAATAACAGAAACACCAGAAAAGGCTTTTGATAGAATGATAGTGGAAACAATAGGTCCGTTACCAAAATCAGATTGTGAAAATGAGTATATTGTCACATTAATATGCGACCTTACAAAATACTTAGTAGCTATTCAAGTTGCATCCAAAAGTGCAAGTAATGTAGCTAAAGCAATATTCGAACATTTCATACTTCAGTACGGTCCAATGAAAACACTCATTTCGGACATGGGAACTGAGTATAAAAACCGGATAATAACAGATATATGCAAGTACATCAAGATTAAGAATTTAACATCTGCAGCATATCACCACCAGACTTTAGGGACAATAGAACGAAGTCATAGAACATTCAATGAATATATTCGTTCTTACGTATCTGCAGATAAGTCCGATTGGGATGTTTGGATACAATATTTCACTTATTGCTACAACACAACACCCTCGGCAGTGCATGAATACTGTCCATACGAATTAGTATTTGGAAGACCACCAAATCAATTCATAGATTTTAACAAAATAGATAGAATAGATCCTATATACAATATAGATGATTACGCTAAGGAAATAAAATTTAGACTAGAAATTGCCTACAAAAGAGCAAGAATAATGTTAGAAAACCATAAGAAAAAAAATAAGACATATTATGTTAGGTCAGTAACAGAAATAAATATAGAAGTAGGAGATAAAGTTTTGCTAAAAAACGAAGTAGGACATAAGCTAGACCCTAACTATTTAGGTCCATTTGTTGTAGAAACTATAGAAGGTAATGACAATATAGTAGTAAAAGATAGTAAGAATAAAAAACAAACAGTGCATAAGAATAGATTAAAAAGATATAATGATTAAAAAAAAAAAAAAAATGAGTATATTGTCACATTAATATGCGACCTTACAAAATACTTAGTAGCTATTCAAGTTGCATCCAAAAGTGCAAGTAATGTAGCTAAAGCAATATTCGAACATTATATACTTCAGTACGGTCCAATGAAAACACTCATTTCGGACATGGGAACTGAGTATAAAAACCAGATAATAACAGATATAAGCAAGTAAATCAAGATTAAGAATTTAACATCTGCAGCATATCACCACCAGACTTTAGGGACAATAGAACGAAGTCATAGAACATTCAATGAATATATTCGTTCTTACATATCTGCAGATAAGTCCGATTGGGATGTTTGGATACAATATTTCACTTATTGCTACAACACAACACCCTCGGCAGTGCATGAATACTGTCCATACGAATTAGTATTTGGAAGACCACCAAATCAATTCATAGATTTTAAAAAAATAGATAGAATAGATCCTATATACAATATAGATGATTACGCTAAGGAAATAAAATTTAGACTAGAAATTGCCTACAAAAGAGCAAGAATAATGTTAGAAAACCATAAGAAAATGAAGCAAGCAAGTCGTCCCTGCCGACATTGAGTATACCCTGTACCAACTAGTTATATTAAACAAAGTCGAACACCATCGAAATCGCCATCAATTTCAAAGAAAATTCAGTTTAACATGCCGCAACAGAGCACGCATGCTATCTCGCTCACTGTTGTCAGCTAATGCCGCCCTTAGTGTTTCAGTACAAAACTTATATGCGAATATCTCCGACATTTGTTATCCGATTTTGACTAAATTTGGGCAGCTGAAGCAGTTTGGCTCTATAATCAGGTGTGCCAAATAAAAATACGATATCTTTCATACGGCTCTAGTTATAGTTTTTTCCGAATTCCGGGGGCGGAAGTGGGCGTGGCAAAAATTTGAAACAAACTTGATCTGTCTATGCAATAGACGGATGTTCACACCAAGTTTGGTAGCTCTAGCTCTTATAGTCTCCGAGATCTAGGTGTTCATACGGACGGACAGACGGACGGACGGACGGACGGACGGACGGACGGACGGACAGACGGACATGTCTCAATCGACTCGGCTAGTGATGCTGATCAAGAATATATATACTTTATGGGGTCGGAAACGCTTCCTTCTGCCTGTTACATACATTTTGGCGACTTTAATATACCCTTTTACCCTATGGGTACAGGGTATAAAAAATAAGAAATATTATGTTAGGTCAGTAACAGAAATAAATATAGAAGTAGGAGATAAAGTTTTGCTAAAAAACGAAGTAGGACATAAGCTAGACCCTAACTATTTAGGTCCATTTGTTGTAGAAACTATAGAAGGTAATGACAATATAGTAGTAAAAGATAGTAAGAATAAAAAACAAACAGTGCATAAGAATAGATTAATGAAGCAAGCAAGTCGTCCCTGCCGACATTGAGTATACCCTGTACCAACTAGTTATATTAAATAAAATAAAATATCCTCGAAATCGTCGTCAATTTCGTGCAAAATTCTCTTTAACATGCAGCAACAGCAAACGCATGCTGTCCCGCTCACTCTTGCCAGCCAATGTCGCCTTGGCAATTCAGTGCAAAACTCATATAGGTATATCTCCGATATTTACTGTCCGATTTCGACAAAATTTGGTGAGCTGGTCCAGTTTGGGTATATAATTAGGTGTGCCAAGTAAGAATACGATATCTTTAATACAGCTCTAGTAATACGTTTTCGCGATTTGCGGGGGCGGAAGTGGGCGTGGCAAAAATTTGAAACAAACTTGATCTGGCTGCACACTAGACGGATCTACAAACCGAATTTGGTAGCTCTAGCTCTTATAGTCTCCGAGATCTAGGTGTTCATACAGACGGACGGACAGACGGACAGACGGACGGACAGACGGACATGGCTCAATCGACTCGGCTAGTGATGCTGATCAAGAATATATATACTTTATGGGGTCGCAAATGCTTCCTTCTGCCTGTTACATACATTTTAGCGACTTTAATATACCCTTTTACCCTATGGGTACAGGGTATAAAAAGATATAATGATTAAAAAAAGATGTGAGCCGTCATGGGACGCCTGGCAGATGTGAAACATTTTTTCTGTTCTTTTCCCTGTATCTTTTTTGACGGTCTCTTTTATTTTGGAGAGTAGATGAAATAGTAGTTACTGGTTCTTCATTATTTACTTCCATTATATTTGACAATTCGATCTACTTTCTTTGCACAAGGTTGATCACTTTGATCTTCTGAGCTATCACTATCACACATATTTTATTGTTAAATATCAAAGAAGCTAACTTCGGCCTTGCCGAAATTTGTATACCCTTGCAGTTTTATTATTTAATTTTAAAATAATTGATATAAATGTTTAACAAAATCAAAAAAAAAAAAACAGAAAAGAAGAAAAATAAAACACGTCATAAAAGCTATCACACCACCGTCTTCTTCTCCGCGAATTGAACCACCACCAAACATCGGAGCCATCGCGCGACCGACCTCTACATATTACGCCACCGTGCTTGCTTAACTTACTTAAGCCAGTTCGACATATATAGCAAATGCATGGCATCTCGATCTTTCAATTTCGTTCTGTGCAAGAACACAACTCAAATATTTCTTTCTCTCTCACACACCGCGTGGTGAAGAATTTTTGCATACGTGTGTATGTGTGTGCGTGAGCATTAAAATAAAATTAATTTCTTTCATATTTGATTATTGATTTGTAACCGTAATAATTATCCGATCTTGTTCAAACTTGGTATAGGGTGAATGGGTAAAAATTGAATTTAAATGCAACAACAAAAAAACAACAATTTTATATATTTCTTATTTGGCCCCGCGCGGATTCGTACTCAGGTCTTTTACGGCAGATTTCTTGGAATTTGTTTTTGTTTCTTTGCTGCCAAAGAAAATTGCTTATTTCACTCGAGGTACCTCTACGTTTTAGTTAATAACTCCGGTGATAGTTATACGATCCGACTAATTTTTAAACTCTACCTGCGCCATCGATTGGGGAACTTAACTTTTCATGTCTCAACTATGTAGCTTCGTGATTCAAACAGACAGACGGACATGTCTCAATCGACTCGGCTGTTGATGCTGATCAATAATATAAGTTAAGGTCCCACACTCTACAAGTGGCCCCAACATTCCGCCACGCGCCTTCCCCCACCCCTGTGACCACTTGGTCACCGTCTTGAGCTGCAACAATCCAATAATCTGCGGGATGCAGATCTTGAAGGAGGGAGGAGTTAACACCCCTTACTGCCCTAGTAGGCTATTAACCCACAAAAGCACACTATGGAATTGTATATAATTATTTACACAAGTTTCTCCTATAATTCCCAACTGGTTTTAGCTAAACACTGCTGACATTCCCTATGGAGGGAAGCAGAAGTCAATTCATTCGAATACCAGAAACAAGTTAAGTCCAAGAGAATAAGGTACAATTGTGAACTAACTGTAAGCATAGTGTTAAGTTAAATAAAACCTAATGTGAAAACTCTCAACAGTGGAACCCGACCTTAACTGGCGCCCGAGCAGGGACCGTCTCGAAACCAATCGCGAGTGTTAACGAACCAGTCATGATAAGTGCAAAAAAAAAAAAAAAAAAGAAGGAAAAAATCCAAAAATTTAAAAGGGAAAAAATGTAAATAAAAGGTAAAAGATAAAAAACCCTCAAGCAGCCGTGTGTCCAAAAAATGACAAAGTGCAGTTAAAAAGTGCAATTAAAGGCGAGCAGTGAAAATTGAATGGCCTCGAAAATTTTAGTGGACGGCTGCCGCCTGACAAGCGTTCAGTCCGGGGTTCAAACCCCCGTCGGGTAATTTTCATTCTAGCTCGACCCCGTTTTTCGGTACACACGGTATGCCCAAGGGGCGCGCGACTGGTTCGGCATAAGTGAAAGGTGTTCAAGGCGGTTGCTTACAGGAAAAAAAAACGCAAAATAAAAAATTATTATTAACAAAAATCTAAATTGTGGATACTTGCGTATTCAAACCACTGCAGCAACTAAAAGCTGAGAGTGGCAAATTATTTAAAATTTTTACGAAAAAATAGAAAAAAGCAATATTAGTTTTAAGAAAATGTTCGTCACGGCGCGTGTGTATTGGCCGCTGGCTATGTCTTTCACCGAAAGTGTCCTCCCCAGCGGGGATGTGGAGCATACTCCTACCTAAGTAGGTCCTAAACTGGGCTAAAAGGGATAAATGGAGCCTCCCACAACTGACAAAGAGGGACATAGGAACAGGCAGCTCACGCGTAAGATGACGAAGAGAAAAGAAAATGTCTCAGAAAAATCGAGATGAAAAGAAATCTTTCAAATTAAATATTAAAACAAAATTGCAAAAATAAAAAAATTAATTAAAGAATTAAAAAGAAAAAATCTGTATGAAAAGTGTAGTTGCGAGAGTCTAGGCCACCGACTGTGTCTTCCGCCGACGGTACTCTTCACAGCGAGAGTGTGGAGCTACTCCCACCCCAGTAGGCTCGAGCCAAAAGGGATAATGGGAGCCTCCCTTAACCGGCATAGGGGGGCATGGCAAAAGGCGGCTCGCGTATACTCACTTCCTATGCAAAATGTTTTCTTATTTTGTGACAAAAGTTAGTAAAAGAAACACTTGCTCAAAAAGGAAAAAAAAACACTCTAAATAGCATAGAATTAAGAAGTTCAAAATTTATATAAAACTAATTCACTTTTATTTCATCCTCAGCGCGCAGATATAGAGAAACCCTTAACAAAAACCAACAGCAAACAACTATCCACAACACCTTTCATTTTTAAAGAAAAAAACCCACAATTCATCAATTCATTTATCAATTCATCATCATCATCACAGATATAGAGGAACCTACAACAATAACCAACAACAAACGACTATCCACAACACCAAAAAACACAATTCATCAACACGGGTGAGTGAAGAGTGCCCTTAATTTAATTTAACCTTTAAAAAAAGGAAATAGATAAACTTAATTCTATTCAAAATTCTAAGAAAAATATTGCGCATATCGACTTTACTACTTATCAAATTACTGAAAATTTTTAACTAAAATAAAATTGAAGAGAAAAAAAAAAAAAAAAAAAGTAAAAAAAAAAAAACCAAACAAAAAAACAAAAAAGAAAAAAACAAACAAAAAAAAAAAAACAAAAGTAAAAAAAAAAAAACAAACAAAAAATCTAAAGTATCATCTTGACACAAATTTTATTTTTTTTTGCGGGACTCCGTTACTCAACAAAAGTCTAGGTACACAAAGTTAAAAACAAAAAGGGGAGAATAAATCAGGAGAATTAACAAACTATGGAAGCTATGAAGGAATCGTTGACTGCCCTGGTAGCTCAGGTGGCAACATTGACCGAAGAATTGAGAAAGCAGAAGGAAAAAGTTATGATTCTAGAAGTTAACAACGCAGAACCACTGGCTGAGGTTGTCGGGCCCCTAACGCGGCCAGCGACAGAGGACGACCTCAGGCAGGTAGCGACTCTGCCCGACTGCGCGAGGGACATGAAAGCCTTCTCAGGGGAAGCCGGGTGCTACCAGTCTTGGATACGCAAGGCCGAGATGATAGTAACCGACTACGAAATAGTCAGAAATAAGCCTATTTATAGAGCAATTATTTTACACTTGAGGTCAAAGATAGAGGGTGAGGCCGATGAGATCTTGGTGTCTAGTGGCACGCCAAACGACAATTGGGACGCCATCAAAAGGGAACTCTCGGCCCATTACGAGGATAAGAAAGACGTAGGATTGTTGGAGGATGAGCTAAGCTCGTTAGTTCAGGGTAATAGTAGCCTCGAAGTATATTACGCGAAAATAAGCAAACAACTTTCGCTAATTGTAGGGAAGTTAAGGAATGAACAGCAAGAGGAGGCTATCATGCACGCCATGATTAATGCAAGCAGAGAAAGGGCACAACGCGCCTTCATTAGAGGGCTATCTCCGGAGATGTCTAAACTAGTAACGGTTAACCGCCCAAAGACATTGGCTGAGGCATACGCTATAGCAAGTGAGTTAGATAGTTTCGGCCCCTCAAGAAAAAACACATTCCAGAACCCCAATTTTGGGCTCCAATACCCTTATCATCAATCACGTCCGACCTTTAGACCATCATTCTCTCGACAACAATTCTCGAACACCTCCTACTCGAGACCTATCGCCCCCGGGGGGTATTACAACCAAAGAACCGCAGCCCCTTACCGCGGCCCAAAGGCCTCAGAAATCCCACGAAACAATATACCGGGTGACAGACCAGCGATAAAAATGGAGCCACATGGTTCTGGACAGTCTCGTACTCGCTTCCCTTATGTGGGAAACGATGGAAGCATCAAAAGATCACACCCTGATTCTCACAACCCCTTCCGCAAATCCCAACGGTTATTCCACATAGGTGGGCCACACACCACCCAGGACACAGCCGGGGTCTACCCGACTCCTCCTAATGACGACGGTGGTCGTGACGAAAACTTAAGCAGGAGAGATATTGTAGGCCAATCTTACAACTCCGTTACTTCATTGAATGGACCCACAGGAGAGGACGCGCCCATAATTTGTGACGAGGTGAATTTTATGACCGACGCCTCTCAAGTGTACCGTACATAGGGTACCTTGGGAGAGATGGGGCGACGCTACAGTTTCTAATAGATACTGGAGCGAACAAAAATTTTGTCTGTCCGAGGCTCGGAAAGGGAGCCACTCAATTATCAAACCCGTTCTTGGTACAGTCTGCGGGCGGCCCCATCTCTATAACCCATTCTCTCGAAGGTGCCTTCTTTGCCCCATTAGGCAACAACACCCCCCTTACTTTTTATGTGCTTCCGAAATTAGTAACCTTCGATGGAATCATCGGGGACGATACCCTAAAGCATCTCGGAGCAAAGATCGACAGGAAAAATGATACCCTTACCATACACCCGGGCATTGTCGTACCCCTACAGAACCGCCCATCCAATCAAGCTAACATCCTTCTTGAGGGGGAGCACCCCGAGTCCACCAGAACCACCTTGGAGGCGCTTGTTGAAGAATTTAGTACAATATTTGAACCTCTCTCCCCAACTAAAGCCATTGATACCGGAGTTAAAGCCACGATTCGCACCCAAACGGATGTACCAGTTTTTACTAAATTTTATCCCTACCCCTTCCATATGAGAGATGAGATAGAAAGACAAGTGGGAGACCTTCTGCGAAACGGTATAATACGACCTTCCGAAAGCCCATATAACTCCCCAGTTTGGGTAGTACCAAAAAAGCCGAAACCCAATGGGGAAAAGCAGTTTCGTATGGTCATTGATTACAAGAGACTGAACGCAGTTACTATTTCAGACAGGTACCCGATACCTGACATTACGGCTACACTTGCCAGCTTAGGTCAGGCAAAATACTTCACTACATTAGATTTAACTTCGGGATTTCATCAGATTCGCATGGATCCGATGGACATTCCAAAGACCGCCTTCTCTACTTCCAATGGCAAATACGAGTTTTTGAGGTTACCCTTTGGGCTGAAAAATGCCCCCCGCTATTTTTCAGAGAATGATTGACGATGTTTTGAGAGACTTCATTGGAAGGATTTGCTACGTATATATTGACGACATAATTGTCTTTAGCTCGACTTATGCCGAGCACTGGAACAGCTTAAGGTCAGTATTTAATAGGCTTCGAGAAGCCTCATTACAAGTCAACCTTGAGAAAACACACTTTTTGCAAACAAGTGTGCACTTCCTAGGTTATGTGGTGACAGCCGATGGCATCAAAACAGATCAAGCTAAAGTTGAGGCGGTGTTAAAAATACCACCCCCCACGACTTTAAAGCAACTAAAATCTTTCCTGGGCATGACTTCTTATTACAGGAAGTTCATAAAAGACTATGCAAAAATCGCCAAACCTCTTACAAATTTCACTAGGGGAGAAAATGCGCGAATCAGGGCATCCAAATCGAAAGAAATTCCGGTCGAACTCGACCAACCAGCTCTCCAAGCATTTCACGATCTTAAAACGCTCCTGTCCTCGTCAGAGGTATTAGCCTTCCCGGACTTTTCAAAGCCCTTTCATCTCACTACCGACGCTTCCAACGTCGCAGTGGGTGCAGTACTGTCGCAAAACATCGCGGGTACAGAACGCCCGATTTCGTACATTTCAAGATCCCTCGTTAAGACCGAGGAAAATTACGCGACTATTGAGAAGGAAATGCTGGCGATAGTTTGGGCCCTCGACAATTTAAGAGCTTATTTGTATGGGGCGGCCTCAGTTAAAATTTACACTGACCACCAACCGCTCACCTACGCCATGAGCAGCAGGAACTTCAATGCAAAACTAAAGCGTTGGAAGGCAAGAATCGAAGAGTACAACCACGAACTCATTTACAAACCAGGGACCACGAACGTGGTCGCTGATGCCCTCTCGCGGATCCCCGCCCCAACCATAACAATTGACCATGATCAGGCGAATTTACTCGTTTCACATAACTCCGACATCGACTCTTTAGCCACCATGCATAGTGCTGCACAAGACGCCTCGGATCTTATTCCACATGTAGAAGTTCCGCTAAATGTGTATAGAAATCAAATTGTTTTCGACCCAAACGCTACAACCTACGCATGCGAGAACCCGCACACCGGTTTTACGCGCCATATCCTTCCTCTAAGGTCTTTCGACATCTCCGAAATAACAGATTTACTAAAGCAATACCTCAACCCATCCTTGATAAATGGGATAAAAATCCCAGAATCTCACCTTCAGCTTCTTCAAACGAGCTACTTGGACTCTTTTACGAGTTTTAAAATAAGAATCTCACAAAGGTTAGTAAAAGATTTAATTAATGAGGACGAAATTTGTGGGGTAATCGACAATGCTCACCGCAGGGCGCATGGGAACCCCAAAGAAGTTAGGCTCCAAGTGCTAGAACAGTTCTATTTCCCAAAAATGTCTCATAAAATTAAAACTCTGGTACACGCCTGCCAGGTATGCAAATTGTAAAAATATGATAGGCACCATAAAAAACCCCCACTACAGCCTACCCCCTTACCGTCTTACCCGTGCGAAATTTTACACATAGACATTTTCAGTCTGGAGAAACATCGATTCTTGAGTTGCATAGACAAATTTTCTAAGTTCGCTAAACTATTCCTTCTAGATTCTAAATCAGCTCTACAGCTGCGTGAAAAGTTAGTAGAAGTCCTCCACTACTTCACTGTTCCTAGGGTTTTGGTCATGGACAACGAGCCAGGGCTACTTTGCCCTACTGTCCTTAACTATTTGGGCTCCTTGGATATAGAACTATATCATACTCCAACACAGAGAAGTGAGGCAAACGGGCAAGTAGAGAGGTTTCATTCTACGTTCCTAGAAATCTACAGGTGCCTCAAGAGCGAGTTCCCGGCTTTGAAAGTCATCGAACTCGTTCACATGGCGGTGGATAGATATAATACTACCATTCACTCTATCATTAGGAGAAAGCCTGTTGATATTTTTCTAGACAGGACGTCTAGAATTAATTATCAGGGATTGACAGAGTTTAAACGGGAAACCCTAGAGGACGTTAGGGGATTAATCCAGCACAGCCAGGAACGCACTCTCGAAAGGCAGAATAAGAGCAGAAAGATTGAGCGGTATAAAAAGGGGGAAGAAGTCTTTATTAAAAACAAACAAATTAAGACTAAGGACAAGAAACTGTTCGATAGGGAAGAAATAGCCGAGGACAAAAGAGTAACGGTCCGCACAAAGTCGGGAAAACTTTTCCACAAAGCGCACATAAAATCTAAACCTAACCCAACTTAGAAATTTTTTCAAGATACGAAAATATAGAAAATTAAGAGAGAAATAATACATAACTAGTTTAAGTAAGATTGGCACTCTTCACAACCCCCTAGCCTTAAGAACCCTATACCTTTATAAAATCTCTTTGGCGTCAAAACAAAAAGGGATTGGAATGGAGGGTCAACGGAATATTTAAACTCGCGCATATCATCAATCTTCAGAACTTCCAACCTCTGATTGACGCTGTTGCCGACGACGCTGCCTCGCTGGCCGACCGGAGAACGTCTCTGCTAGCCCAGCATTAATTAAATGCGACAAGGGAAGAAATCCGGCATGGAAGTGGCTAGCTGGATCCCCGGATGCGGCAGGTTGGAATGCCGTTTTTAGGGAGAAACGCTTCAGAGACTAAACTCCCTCATTGGGGAAATAAACTCTTTAGACGGCGACGTCCATGCGGCCACCTCGATCCCACACCGGGCCGTTATTATTGGACCACCAGGAGGTGGACAATATTCTATAAAAAAAAAAAAAAAATGAAAAAAAAAAAAAAGAAAGAGAAAAAAAATGAAAAAAAAAAAAAAAAAAAAAAAAAAAAAGGAAAAAAAAAAAAAAAAAAAAAAACTCATCCTGGACTATAACACTGTGGTTATAGCGAGGAAACCGACCTTCATTGGTTGAAAGACTCTGAACGCATACCGCGTTAGCTGAATGGGGACAATGCACAATGCGGTTACTTGAGAAGTAACCAGGAGACCATCACCTTGGCAGATGAAGGCACTATAATCCTAAAAAACTAAACTAAAAAACGACATCTGGTTGGCTCACTCATCGTCCACTTGGGAACGAGACGATAACTGTTAAAGGGCGAACCTACACAAGCTGGTCAATGTCACATTTTATGAATATCAGAACAACTCTAAGGAATATCAAAAGGCCTACAACTCACTGTGGTCGGTGAAGCTATCATCGCATCTGACACGCTTCTATTACTTTACCTGGGATGGAGAAAAATAACCACACCAAAGGGCCTACCGGCTCTCACTAGCTTGTTCCATCAACACCCCACGAGCAACCGGCGACTGTTGCAACCCTCTGATCTGCGGGACGCAGATCTCGGAAAAGGGGAGGAGTTAAGGTCCCACACTCTACAAGTGGCCCCAACATTCCGCCACGCGCCTTCCCCCACCCCTGTGACCACTTGGTCACCGTCTTGAGCTGCAACAATCCAATAATCTGCGGGATGCAGATCTTGAAGGAGGGAGGAGTTAACACCCCTTACTGCCCTAGTAGGCTATTAACCCACAAAAGCACACTATGGAATTGTATATAATTATTTACACAAGTTTCTCCTATAATTCCCAACTGGTTTTAGCTAAACACTGCTGACATTCCCTATGGAGGAAAGCAGAAGTCAATTCATTCGAATACCTGAAACAAGTTAAGTCCAAGAGAATAAGGTACAATTGTGAACTAACTGTAAGCATAGTGTTAAGTTAAATAAAACCTAATGTGAAAACTCTCAACAGTGGAACCCGACCTTAACTTATATATACTTTATGGGGTCGGAAACGTATATTTCTATGCGTTACAAACATCTGACCAATTTTATAATACCCTCTGCCAGGGTATAAAAATTAAAATAAAAATTAAATAAAACGCAAGTTATGTGTACCGTAGTAAATAACAATGTCGAACTGAGTGAGAAGGAGATCGCGTAGTTGGTTTCAAATCTCTCTACTACACATAAAATATATATATGTATGTATACCTCAGTATAGCGTGGCGACGCGTCGCCACGGCAAGCGTCGCCACGCCAACAATTTGGTTTACTAGTGAGCCTATAGATGTTTCACATCAAAAAAAAATAATAATAAAAATGATATGATTAAAGTTTTCATACAAAACTTAAGATACAGAATTAATGAAAAAAAAAAAAAATTTTCTATTAAAAATAATAATAAACTATCAAATATTGTTGTGAAAATTATTCTGTTCAAAATAAAGTAAACAAAAAAAAAAAAAAGGAAAAATTACAAGAAAAAAATATCAAAGAAGCTAACTTCGGCTTGTATACCCTTGCAGCAAAATAATTGGTATAAATGTTTAACAAAATCAAAAAAAAAACAAAAAGGAAGAAAAAACACCTAAAAATTTTCACTTCTTCACCGAGCATTGAACCATCAAACGCCGAAACCCATCGTGCCACCGATCTCTACACACTACGCCACCGTCATTACTTTGCTAGCGTAAGCTAATTCGACACATATAGCAAACCCATTGCATCTCGTTCTTTCAATTTCGTTCTGTGTAAGAACACAACTAAAATATTTCTGTCTCTCTCACACACCGCGTGGTGGTTGATTTTTTGCATATGTATGTGTGAGCGTGAGCATTGAAATACATTTAATTTCTATCACATATGATTATTCATTTGTAACCTTAATAATTATCCGATTTAGTTCAAACTTGGTGTATAGTGTATGGATAAAAATTAAATTTAAATGCAACAACAAAAAAAGAATAATTTTATATATTTCTTATTTAGCGCCGCGCGGATTCGAACTCGGGTCTCTTGTATAGGTACGGCAGATTTCTTTGAAATTTTTTGTTGCTGGAGTAAATAGCTTATATGGATAATTTGTTTTATTGATTTGTAGCCGTAATAATTATCCGATTTGAGTCAAACTTGGTATGTAGTGTTTTGGTACAAATAAGATTTATATTCCAAAAGAAAAATAAAAAAATTTTAATTGGAACCCTATTATTCCGATATTAGATATATCATATAGTAATCCGATCCGACCGATTTTCATACTTTGTCTACCTACACCTTTAAGAAAGCTGACTACCAAGTTTCAACTACGTAGCTTAAAATTTAAGTTCGAAAAGCGACGAACAAACAGACAGACGGACATGTCTCGATCGACTCGGCTGTTGATGCTGATCAAGAATATATATACTTTATGGGGTCGGAAACGTATATTTCTATGCGTTACAAACATCTGACCAATTTTATAATACCCTCTGCAAGGGAATAAAAAAAAATACTATATAACTGAATTTAAGCAAAAAAAAAAAAAATTTTTTTTAAAACTTCATTAAATAACTACGTAAAAATTAAACTTAATTAAATACTACGTTATTTCGTAAAAAAGGGAGGTGTAGTATATGCAACCTTATAATAATAATAACCGACACAATATAGAGTATTCTCTTATTGCAAACGGTCATATATATGCTATATGTGTTGCATATACATAAACATGAGCAAGCTCGAAACATGATCAGCCACTCACGTAGACTGGCCATGCGGACGAATTGCAACGTCTGCATAATCGAGCGTGTGAATGTTTATTGTATAATATATATGTACATACTACACTCTCTCTCTTTCATACTTCTATATATATGCTTATATACTTAAGAATTCTTAGGCTAAGCTGAAAACTTATTTTTCAATAAAAACCATTCGGTTTTATACCGTCAAGAGAATCAAAACGTTTAATTATTGATCATAATTTTACAGTATGCCCAAACTCCTGGCAATTGGTGCATTATAGAGGGTGATTCCTCTTGTGTGGCTCTTCGACTGTGATTTTGCGGTGTAGCAAGAGTTGTAGATTATATATCGGGTGCAATGCGTCGGTTTTTAATGTTTTATTACACGTGGGATGTAACTCCACTTTGAATAGAGGTTGCGGCACTTTATTTCTGTTCAGTATGTTTGAGACGGACTTTACCTCAAAGCCCTTCTCTTCCAATGCTTCAACGATTTCCTGCGTCGGGACTGTAGGTTCAATGCCTTTGATCACGACTTGAAGTCCTTTCGCGCTTTTAAGTTGGAATGTGTAATAGTTCACATTTTCGGACCGGAAGTAATTCTCAATAGTTCGATAGAATTGTTCGTTTTTAGTTTGCACTTTGGTCTCTCTTATGTTCCCCTGTTAGTGGAGTCACATAAAAGTTATTCTGACTAACTAGAGCTACCAACTTTGGCACTAGTGAAGTGCAGTTTGGTTTGGTGGCGGTTTGACTTCAGTGGGTTTCTTTTTGGGATACTTCTTCTTGAGATTCTGGCTGATTTGCCAGTATTTGGAATCTATTGCTTTCCAATGCTTTTCGTTGAACAATATTAGTTTTGTTCATTTTGTGGACTAAGCTTTCGTTTGTTTATGTTAAAATATCTGTCCATTCCAGTCTGAACAGATGAGTTTGGATTCAACGTTACTGAGGGACGCACAAGTAAATACGGGACGCACATTTATGACCTATCCTCGAGCTCGCGATCGAGACCTTTTTCTCTGCCCGGATTGTTGTTTGCTGTAAATGTTGTTGTCGGGCTCACTTTGGCTCATTTGGCTGCCCACCCTTGGGTTAAATATATAAATACATATTAAGTGTGACCAAATGTTATATTTTGATTGTTGAGTTGGGGTATTTCAACACGGCCCACCTCAAAAATAACATTTGTTATTAATAATTAATTCAAGAACAAAACATTCCTTTCAAAGTATATACTTATTCTAATGTGGCTGGTGTGCTTTCTGGGATGTGTTATGTGATCCAGCATTCGCTGCAGGGATGTAGGGAAAACGCAGAAAAACCTCATCAGATCACTTTAGATACATAAACTTAAAGTATGTTAGCAAAATTCATTTAAAGCTTAACATTACAAATGTCTTTGGTAAGAATCAAAATAGAAACAGTTCAATTCAATTAATCAAATATTTCAGCAAAATCTCTACCTGTTCTCTAGCAAAATGATATTTTATGACATGAGGGGTTATTGGCTATGCTTATACAGTCCTGATTGTCTTCATAAATTTTAATGGGGTTTTCTAACTTAATGTTAACACTGTTTAAAAGAGTTTTTAGCCATACGGCTTCTCTTACGGCTTCAAATAGTGCCATATATTCAGCTTCAGTGGACGAAGCTGCTACTGAATTCTGCTTTTTCGTATTCCAGCAAATTAAATTTGAATCAAACATTTTAAATAAGTAGCCTGTTGTACTTTTTCTATTAATCTCGTCACCGCCCCAGTCGGAGTCTACATAGCCAACTAATATATTTTCAATACATATATTTTTTTTAAAATTTAATTTCATTTCAATAGTTCCCTTTAAATATCTAAGGACTCTTTTTAAACATTGCCATAACTCAGCATTATTTTCGCTGTTGAACCTACTTAAAATATTTACAGCCGCAGCTAAATCCGGCCGTGTACAAAGCATAATGTACATTAAACTACCAATAAGATTGCGACATGGCGCTTTACAGTCCTCATCCGAGTTGAGCAACTCGTAGTTTAATTTACATTGCTTCCTGTTGCTATCACAACATCATCTACATATAACAATACATATATGTTTTCCTGAATGTCACTTCTTTCGAGGATATATATACAGCGATCTACTGGAGAGTTTACAAACTCACACTCGGTTAATGCTTGCTCAAACACCTGAAACCAGCATCTAGCTGCTTGTTTAAACCCGTAAATTGCCTTATACCCTGTACCCATAGGGTAAAAGGGTATATTAAAGTCGCTAAAATGTATGTAACAGGCAGAAATATACATTTCTGACCCCATAAAGTATATATATTCTTGATCAGCATCACTAGCCGAGTCAATTGAGCCATGTCCGTCTGTCCGTCCGTCTGTCCGTCTGTCCGTCCGTCTGTCCGTCCGTCCGTATGAACACCTAGATCTCGGAGACTATATGATCTAGAGCTACCAAATTTGGTGGGAATATCCGTCTAGTGTCTACACAGGTCAAGTTTGTTTCAAATTTTAGCCACGCCCACTTCCGCCCCCGAAATTTGGAAAAAACGAATACTAGAGCTGTATGAAAGATATCATATTCTTATTTAGCACACCTATCTAAATAGCCGATCTGCACCAACTGACCAAAATTTGTCCAAATCGCACAATAAACATCGGAGATATGGCCATATTCTTTTTGTACTGAAACACTTAGCATGCGAAAGAGGTAGCGAGCTCGAGTTTGTGGGTAGAGAGATGCACAAGCGAATACTAAAGGGGAAAGAGGAAGCGAGCTCGAGTTTGGTGGCAGAGGGAGCACAAATAAATGCGGGACGAACAAGTAAATACGGGGCGCACTAGCAAAGATTCTGAGATTGAGAAATGTGCGAGGCAGGGGTAAGAAAAATAAAGGTCGCGATCGCCCGGATGCTTGTTTGTTGCAAATATTGTCGTCGGGCGAAATTTGGTTGCCCACCTTGCATAAAATTATTATAATTCCTTCACTATTTAAGGGAGTCTTCTAGTGTCTCGGGTCCAAAAAAAAAAAATTATTTTAATTTAAGAATGTCTAAAATACCTGAGCAAAAGGATTTTTCAAAATCTAAAGATGTTTAAGTAATAGCCGTAAACCTGAGTAAGTTTTTATAGAGCCTGGTTGCGGGCTACAACATTAAAAACCCGTTTTACTAGACTCGGTTCCTTAAAACTGCTGCCAAGATATGTCAAAAACTCCTTAACCAATTTTGCTCAAATTTTCAAAATAGCTTTATTATATAAAACTTATCTGAACCAAAATAGTTGTGATCGCTGTGTTGTTTTTTTTTTTTTTTTTTTAGCCAAATAGTCTGTAATAATTTTTTTTTTTTAATTTTGAATTTTTTATAGTTCAATGTATGGGCTGAAGTTTTACAATTTAAATAATGCTTGGTTTTTGCAATTCGGATCAACGTAACTGTTGGCATTTTGGTAGCATTTAAGGTACTTTTTTATTTCCTGTTGGGCGAAGTACTTCGGAACTGTTTTCAAAAAAATAAAAAAAATTGCATTGAAAGAAACTTCGTTTCCCTCTCTTCTTTTTTTTGATTTTTTAATACCCTCTGTGTTATAAAATTGGTCAGATGTTTGTAACGCATAGAAATTTACGTTTCCGACCCCATAAAGTATATATATTCTTGATCACCATCAACAGCCGAGTCGAATTAGACATGTCCGTTTGTCAGTCTGTGTGTTTGTTCGCAACTTTTCGAACTTAAATTTTAAGCTTCGTAGTTGGAATTTGGTAGTTAGCTTTCGTAAAGGTGTAGGTAGTATGAAAATCGGTCAGATCGGATTACTATATGATATATCCAATATCGGTATAATAGGGTTCAAATTAAAAATTTTTTTTTTTTTTGGATTATAAATCCAATTTATTCCAAAGCACTACCCACCAAGTTTGACTCAAATCGGATAATTATTACGGCTAAAAATCAATAAAACAAATCGTCAATATAATCAATTTTCTCCAGCAACCAAAAATTTCCAAGAAATCTGCCGTACAAACACAAAACACCCGTGATCGAATCCGCGCGGCACCAAATAAAAAATATATAAAATTATTGTTTTTTGTTGTTGCATTTTTTTCAATTTTTACCCATACACCCCCACACCAAGTTTGAACAAGATCGGATAATTATTAAGGTTACAAATCAATGATCAAATTTGATGGAAAGTCAATTTATTTTAATGCTCAAGCACA
This sequence comes from Drosophila saltans, assembly GCA_018903575.1. Taxonomy (NCBI): domain Eukaryota; kingdom Metazoa; phylum Arthropoda; class Insecta; order Diptera; family Drosophilidae; genus Drosophila; species Drosophila saltans. The sequence continues at coordinate 121,076 of JAEIGH010000219.1, forward strand.
CACATACATATGCAAAAATTCTTCACTACGCGGTGGGTGAAAGGGACAGAAATATTTCCGTTGTGTTCTTGCACAGAATGAAATTGAAAGAGCGAGAGTTTTGTTTTTAAATTAAGTAATAAAACAGTGAAGCTGCAAGGGTATAGCTTGTTTGATATTTTTTTTAAAAGTAAGAGAGAAAAGGATTTTTCCAGTTTAAGAAAATTTCAACATTTTGCTCCTGCGTCAAAAACTCCCAAGTGAGCCACCCAAAATTTGATGACAGATTTTTAATCAAAGCATACACCATTCGCCTTACAAGAAATAAAAAATGATTTTGTGCAATTTTGGTAAAATCGAAGTTTACCAATAGTTGCGTTTTTCTTTTCTGTTTCTCTTTGGGTTAAAAGTTTCCACAGACATTATTTATTTCCATAACGCGCCTAGCTGAAAGAAATTATAAACAATTTACTTAAGAAATAATAAAAAACATCTCACTTCTCTGATCAATCAATTGTATTTTTTATTAAACATTTATCTTTATTGAAAAACCAATAAAATGTAAAAAGAAAAAACTATCAACTTTCAGTCAGCCACAAGTTATCGGTGTTTATTATTTCGTTTAAAAAAAAGAAAAAAGAGTGAAGCATCAGCAGTATCATCAGCAGCAGCAGCCGTGACTAAATTGAAGCAGATTATTTACTTATTGTTATTTTGCCTAAGCACCCATCCATATTTAATAATCAATTAATTAATAAAGATATATAAATATTTCACATACATTTTAATTAACAACCAAAAATGCTGAAACCTAATTGTTGTTACAAAATGTCGTCAAAGTAACCCAAAATTGGAGCAAAAAGATAAATCAGAGCTAAATAATTGCAGAAAAAAAATTTTTAATCTTGTTTTTATGGTGTCTTTTGTTACTTATTCGTTAGAAGCGGAATATAATTTGCAGGAAATTCTTCTTTCGTCCATCGGAGTGTAACAGTGAAAATGTCTAGAATTTGACACCGTCTTAACCATTTTGTAAAGCTGTTTTAGTGCTTCTTCGTGCCGTAAATATTCTTTCAAGCCAAACGTATCGGAATCCACAAAATTTCTACCACCTCCATAGCGTTCTACTGTCATTTTCAAAGAGCGGCATAATAATTTTAGGGAAGACTGGATAGAGGATTTGAAAGAAGCGCTTCGTCATGAAGAATCGAAACATGGACAAATTCATCTTCTAACAACGGTACCCATATTTCGACCAATGGCCTCTCGAGCTAAGGACCTACATTTAAGTAGCGGTTATGGAATTCGTCCTTCACCAAAAATTGGTCGTCCAATGGATTATTTAATTATTGCTAAAATCAAACTATTTTATTTTTTGGAAAACGTTACAAGTCCGTAAAAGAAAGTAAAAAACGTATTCTAAAACAAACGAGGATGCTGATTTACAGTTTTAGTGAAATTCACTGCAAATTCAATGAAGCAAGACCGAAAGATTTCATTTTAGCAGCTCAGTGGGGATCACATAACATGTGTGTATTGTAGTAGTAAGTAGTGTTGAGTTCGACACTAACCGTTTCAAGGGGGGAATTTTTAGCACACCAACACAAGTAAATTTCAATATATGTACTTCATTTATTAACGACTTAATAATACTTAATAAGTTACAAAATGTTGGTACATTGTGCCCTGAGTGGTGTCTTTAGTCAAACTGAAACTTCACTTGCATAGCAACAAGCAAACACCCACTAAAATAATTTAAAGCACAAGAAGTAGCGGTTAACTTCCCAGCACATAAGCTGCCGCTATGAACGAATAGGCAAAGAAAGAGATTATCCCATTCTCCCATGCTCCCCCCATATGAAGAGCCGCTGGTGGATTAAATTTCCATTTTATATTGTCGAACGACGATTCGACTTCGAGGGCGTAGCAATTGGTTCTCATCTAGGAAATTATTCAAACATATTAGTTTGGAATTTGCTTTTATAGGTTTACCTTGTGTTAAATTTCAAACTTCTAGTTCAAATTCAGACATTTGCGCATGTCTCAGGATCACTGTTCGCGCACTCTGAATCATCTCATAGGTAACTTCTTGAGATGGCGGTGATTTCCCGCATTTTGCCCTCAGCTTTTCCGTGTAGACAATGAACCGAGCCACGGCCCGATATAGTCTGCGCGAGTCAAAAAAGTATTCCGTGGTGATAATTGGTTCCAGCCTCGAATTCCTGATAAAGAACAAGTTATGCCTGACTTCAGCGTTGCTTGGTGGTCCCAGGTCATCACATCTTGGCCATTCGGAGAAATTTTCCAGTAAAAATTCCGGTCCGCTGAACCATTTTGTGAATTTGTCTGCAGTGGAAGCCTTGGTGGCAAGGTCTGCAGGTTTTTGATGGGTAGCTACCCAATTCCATCGGTTGACGTCGGAGTTTTCCAGTATTTCACCAACACGGTGCATGACGAACTGCTGGAACTTTCGTGGGTCCATTGGAAGCCATTTGAGCACTGTCTTAGAGTCGGACCAATACCAACTAGAATTTATTGACAGCCTTTTTTTTTTTTTTTTACGCGCGAATCCCAACGGAAGCACTAATTGCCCACACCTCCCGCCCAACCGACCGAGGGGCGCAAGCCGCATAACGCACGGCTCGAGTCGCGGGGACAATTCACAAAACACAGACAAAAAGCGAAACTGGC
>JAEIGH010000492.1:0-38291 GCA_018903575.1 Drosophila saltans
GGTGTGGAAAACTGCACCACAAGGCAGCTTCGCGCATAAATCAGCCAGTCTGTTTCAACTGTACGGCCGAAATGTAAAGACGTAAGCCATTACACTGGTAGCAGAAGCATGTCCACTGGCAAATTTTGAAGATAAAAGCTCCTACACAAATATGAAATTATTGCAGCTTAATTTAAACCATTGTGCAGCGGCGCAAGACCTGTTGAAACAGACAATAAAAGAGCTAGACATAGATATTATGATCCAAGCAACCATATAAGACCCACAGCGTCTTCCCTGGGCTACAGACTCATCTGGAAAGGCTGCAATTTGGTCAAGGCAAGGAACACATGTGTTGGAACATGTACAAGCCGCAAACTGCCATGTACTTGAGCAAAATAGACGACTTCTGGTTATACAGTTGCTATATACCTCACCCAAGCCTCTCTATTAGAGAATTTGAGTTTATTATTGATAACCTAGTGGCAGACATCAGAGGTAAGCAAAACGTCATAGTTGCCGGCGATTTCAATGCCTGGTCAGAGGCATGGGGGCAGATCATCTAATCCTAGAGGACGCAGCCTACTTGAATCACTTGCTAGTCTTGACTTGTCAGTGCTAAACTTGGTTGTTGCTTTCACCTTCCAACAGAGCTGGATATGGCTCAATCATCGATATCACTTTCGCCAGCGAGCAAATGATAAAACCAGATGGGAACTATGCAAACAGTATACCGCCAGCGATCACTCGGCTATTTTATGCACCATAGGGAGTGCCGGTAATGGAAGTAAGCCACCGCAACTTAGGAAAAAATGTACAAAGCAGGCAGCCTAAACCCGGAAATTTTCGCTTCGGCACTAGATATCCCGCCAATGACTGGCGATGCAAATACATGCGCTGAAGCTACTCATGCGCGCTGTGACAGAAGCTCTGCGATGCCAGCATGGTAACACGGAGGAGTCATAGCCGACACCATGCTCCAGTATATTGGTGGAATGAAGACATTTCTGAGGCCAGGAGAAAATGCCTACGTGCCAGGCGTAACTACCAGAGAGCGCGGGGCACGGCAAACTTCGACAGGCTACAGTTGGAGTATACCACCAGGCGTAAGGAACTCAAAAACAAGATCAAAGGGAGTAAAAGAAATTGTTTTCTGGCTCTTTGCGACGAAGCAGAAAACGACATTTGGGGTCTCGCATACAAAGTTGCTATGAAAAAATTAAAAGCAACAAAACCAGCAGCACCACCCAAGGACCGCATGCGACACATTGTGGAAACGTTATTTCCCAATACATCCAGTATGGAGCCCAAAAACACTTTGCAAGTCTCCCCACCTGACGCTTGCACTGTTAACATGGAAGAGATTACCTCTATCACTGCGCAATTGCAAGACAACAAGGCATTGGGCCCAGACGGAATCCCAAACATTGCACTAAAGTTAGCGGTCCGTTTGCAACCCTAACAAATTTGCAGAAGTTTTCAACAGATGCATTGCAGAGTGCACGTTTCCAAATATTTGGAAAAAACAGGATCTAGTGCTAATTCCAAAGCCCAAAAAATCGTTAGACGACCCATCGGCGTATAGGCCAATATGCCTATTGGACTCAGTTGCCAAAATATTCGAAAGACTGCTGAGCACAAGAATAGAAGCTGCTATTAAACGAACTGGTGATCTTTCGCCGAGACAATTTGGCTTTAGGAAAGCTAAGTCTACACTCCACGCCCTTACAACAGTAGTCGATATCGCAAAAAAAGCAATTGAGGGACAACGCTGGAAAGGTGGTAGTAAGAAGTATTGCCTAGTAACTACCCTGGACGTTAAAAACGCGTTTAACACGGCAAACTGGTGTCGCATCATTGAGGCACTACGTACGTTTCAGGTCCCAGATCACCTAACTAACATCGTCAAGGATTACTTCCGAAACAGGATTTTGCTATACAATACACAAAGCGGTACTCAGCTGCATGAAGTTCAGGGAGGTGTTCCACAGGGCTCAGTGCTAGGTCCCCTACTGTGGAACATTATGTATGACGGTATACTGCGCATCCAACTCCCACCGGAGTGCGATATAGTTGGTTTCGCTGATGATGTGGCGCTAGTTGTTGTGGCCAAACACCTACATGAGGCTGAGGAAAAGACCATCTCTGCTGTCGGCATCGCCAAGCGTTGGCTCTCAACTGCGGGTCTACAACTGGCAGATGAAAAAACCGAGTCGGTCCTTATTAGTAGCCGCAAGAAAGTGGAAGTAGCCAAAATAGCTCTGGATACATGCACGATCCACTCAGCCAGATCAATTAAGTACCTTGGCGTTTTATTGGATACGCGACTCTCATTCAGAGAGCACCTTGAACGAGCCAGCAACAAAGCTGCGGAAATAGGCCGATACCTTAGCAGAATTTTGCTCAATTCACGAGGTCCAAAGCAAGGTCGCCGCATACTCTTGATGAACGTTGTCAAGTCGACTATGCTATATGGTGCTCCAGTCTGGGCAGAGGCGATGAACCAAAAATCGTATAGGAGAGGACTGGAGTCTACTTACCGCCTTGGTGCCTTACGAGTGTGCTGTGGCTTTAGGACCATATCTGATGATGCAGCCCTTGTAATTGCGGGTATGCTGCCATTAGACCTGCTCGCAACTGAAGCACGAGAAACCTTTGAGAAGATCCAAACCATCGAGCTAACTCCGCTGATCAGACAGGAAATAAAAAAAACGGCTAGAAGTGCAAGCCTAAGTGCTTGGCAGTTAAGATGGGAAGCCTCGCTGAAAGGTAGATGGACTTATAAACTCATCCCAGACATTAAAGCATGGCACAACAGGAGTCACGGGGAAGTTACGTTTCACCTGACGCAACTATTAAGTGGCCATGGCTGCTTCAGGTCCTACCTGCACCGGTTTGGCCACGAGAGAAGTCCTGATTGCCCAGGGTGCGGTGAGGGAATAGAGGAAACCCCGGATCACGCGTTCTTCACGTGCCCGAGATTTCAAACGGAGAGACACAACCTCGAGATGATAACGGGTACAACACCCACTGCAGCGACCATAGTCCCGATGATGCTGGCCACCCGTGAAGCATGGTCAGCAGTATGCGTTTTCGCGAGCCAAGTACTAGAAAAGCTACGCTTGCTGGAGAGAGAGCGGAACTCTAGAGGGGCATAGTTGCCCACCAAAGACCCTGCGATGCAATGCTTCCATGCAGTCCCGCAGGATATCGTTGGTTTTCCTTTTTTTTCTTCCTTTTACTACTAGCCCCTAGCTTAAATTTACATTTGTTTAACCTCCTATATATTTATATGAATTGTTAAGTTTTACTCCTGCCTCTATATACTTGTTACAGTTTTTAATACTTTATCTTTTCTAAATATATGAATTAAAAAAAAAACACACTCACATTGTACATGTGGAGTGTGCGGTCGCGTTTCTAAAATCGCTCCGAGCTTTCTGGTGAACCAGCTATCTAGTTGCCCTGAAAATCAAGAAAAGTTGTAAGTCGAGATCCTAGGAGAAGGGGTCCACATACCTGAGGACAAAACGGCTGGCCAACGCCCACACTGGTGCTGACCAGGCGGTCATTATCCACGGCTACCAGGCTGGGTGCAGGGCGAGCGGGCGAAGGTGTGCGGGAGGGTGTGCTGCACTTTTCCCGCGCTTTCTTTTCCACCTTTCCAGTGCTCCCTTGGCTCTCAAGGCCGCTCTCTCCCGTTGATAATTTTTCAACAGGCGGACAGGTTGAAGGCGACAAAAATAATCAACCACTGCTCAGCTGACTGTGAACAGCTGTTCAACAGTGCTGGGAAGTGGAGACAGTAGACCGGCCCAAGATTACTAACATTGCATACTTTTGGGCTCAACTGCTACTAAGTGAAGTATTGCCTGCCAACTGGCCCCCCGAAAGCCCAATACTGATATATATATCTGCTGTATAAATTCAAGTAAGTGATTCGATATTAAAGCCCTTTCAATAAAATCCACAGCGCGTCTGATCTCACATTGAGCGGCCTGTGGTCTGCGTCTGTGCCGTATCGGCCGGCAGCCCTCCATCAACCTGGCAGTAGGTATAAAATGCAAACCGGAGTAATCAAGAAAATGGCTGGAAACAACAAAAATACTCCAGGTGGCAGCCACAAGAGTGGAAATCCACCCGTGAACTCAAACACGGCTGGGGCAAGGATTCTGGAGGCCCCTACAACCATTATAACAAAACAAAAAACTACTGCAACGGTGGCACACTTGGCCGTCGCAGCGGACCATGCAACAAGCAACAGCAGCAGCAACATTATGCCCGCGGGAGCAAATCCTTTCGGAAAAAGTGCCAAGCTGGCCAGGACACCGCCGCCAGCACCGCACTCGGCACCACCAACGGCCCACGCCACTGCTCAAACAGCAATGCCGCTGTCTATGATGGCTGCAGCAGATGATACACCAAAGCGCGGCAGAGACATCAGTCCTTCTGAGGCTCAGCAGGTGGCAGCAAAGAGACAAAAAAACTCGCAGACAACGTCTCTGAAGGATCAGATAGACGAACTTGGGACACTAATGGACCATATAGTATACCAGGTTATCGATATGGAACCTACGCCCGTTCGCCATATCAATCAAGTGTAGTGAATTCACATGTCGGTTTTAAATGACTTCAGCACAGCTTGTAACATTCTGTTGCAAGCAGGAAATAATAGTAATAAGTTTATATATAAGAACAATTGTATGTATGTACGCAAACTTGCATGCATACATTTCGTTCTGTATATAAGCTTACGCAAACGAATTGTGCTGGCAAGCCAGCCCAATTATGCTGAGCTTGCAATTCGATCATGTGAGTTCACTCGCGCGCCTCACCCCTCTTATTTTGTAGCTGCCAACAAGCAGCATAAGTTAAAAAGACAATATGGATCAATCGAAATAAAGTAACATCAGAGCACAGACGTGCCAATGAACAAATCGGAATAAACTCATTTCATGGCGACCGTGACAGGACACGATAGTCACTTATTTGCTAAAATATAAAACTATGGATAACTTAACATTGGAAGTTCGTCGGGTCGAGGAATACCCAAAGAATACTTGGATCTTGCTGGACAGAAGCTCTTTTTGTGAGGCGACATTTTATTATTATTAATAACAAATATAAAACCTGGTCCGAAAAAGTGCATATCCACTTCAAAAAAAAAAAATAAAACACGATTACGATTCCAAGCTTCATGACCGACCGGCAAACTGAGGAAGTTACATTTGAAAGTGCTGCTCCTGTCGAGCAAAGGGATGCACCCACACTAGAAGAGGCTCTAGTGGTGTATCCAACCGATGGACCGCGCCCACTCACAATAGATGAGTACCGGGCCCGACAAAATAAAAGGCCAACGTCTCTAAGAAGGAAGAAGCGGGGCGGAAAAATAACCGCCCTCCTGCGCCAGAGACGATTGGTGTAGGACATGTTGAAAACAACCACGATATCCGAGGAAGACCGACAGCTCTACACAGAGAGTCTACAGGAGATCAACCTCAAACTCCGCACTGGTGCGAAGTAACGCAAATCGGATTCCCGATTTTGCCTTTAATTTTAAACATTCATTCATGCAAAAAAAAAAAAAAAAATTTTTATTATGTTTATATAAAACAATCATCTAAATCATTTAAATTTAATTAAACCCTCAAGCCGATGCGTGCAAACGCTGCTTGAAAAATACTAACTAAAAAAAATTAGGCTATTACTAACACATGTGGTTGGAGTATGAATTGTAAAATTTTTTATGAAATGTAAACTTGAATTGTGAGCCAACCACATGCCCTATCCCCCCTTCTAACTTCCACGTCTCTGTCACTGCTATAAGCAGTTGAACGTATAAATTCATTTCCGCATGTATGCGTATATAACGTAATGAGTAATTTTTAACTAATTAATTTTTCGATGATCTATTGATCACTTAAAGTGGATATCAATAACTGATATCACACTCCTTTTTCTTTTTATATATATATACTACTACAGTTTTTTTTTATGTTTATATGCAAATTTAAAATCCAATTACAGTCTTTAAAGTTCAATTTCTCTTTAGAAAATATTATTTCAAAATATGAAATGCAATGAATAAAAAAAAAAAAAATTTAATAAAAAAAAAAAAAATATATATTTTCTATGTATACGCTTCAGACTTAGATTCTTTCAACTTTTATGGGTAGTTTAGAGAAAAAGTTGGATTTTGGAAAAAATTTTAAATACAGTAATCATAAATGAAATATCAAATTTCTTTAAGGTAGCTTCCCCAGAACCAAAAATGGGTTTAATTGACACGAAAACGGTGGATTCCACTGCCAATGTGATCAATAGAGTAGAAGTAGAACAACAAGGGCTTACTACTGTTACGATTTTACTGATCGTAATAATAATAATAATGAGCGTAAACATGCTAATTAAAGTTTACGGAATGCACAATAGGTGCTTAAAAAAGAAGTATTTGAGCAAGGCAAATGATCTAGATAGAGTCTAGATAAACAAAAAAAAAAAAAGGAGAAGAAGAAAAGTTTTTTGTTTTTAAAAAAAAAAAAAGGAAAGGAAAAATGTCGTTAGACGAATATTTTGCGAAAATTAGAGATAGGAACCCAAATATAGAAAGCGATCTACTAGAGGTTTTTAAGAGCGAACAAAGTAGCTCACCTCAACGCGCGATGGATCTGGCTACTATAAACATAACATACCTGGATATAACGGGAGAAGAATTCCCAATCCAAGGAAACAGCAGAGTAGCCATGTGCTTCATCCTCACTGTACCTAGCATATGCTGTTATACAAACGCAGCGGGTACTTTTTGCTTTTATTTAATGGATGAAGCACAACATTAAATCACAAACAAAAAAAAAAAAAAAACATTCAGTAGCAACACCTTGCTACACACACTCCATGACAATGACTACTAAATAAACCAAAATTACAAATAATTGACGGAAGATGCAGAAGAGGCAAGCCCTGTTCCGCACTTCCGTCAGGGGCAACAGCCCCCAACCAGCCAAAACATACACTTGCGTTAACGTAATAGTACTTCCAACAACAATGTCGTCCGATTTTGATCCCAGATCAAAAAATTCATAAAGGAATTTCCGTTAGAAGTACAATCTCCAAGAATGAAATTTTTTTTTTTCCTCTTCTCAATTAAGATAATAAATAATAAATTGTCTGAAAAGGTACCCAAATCGTCCAAATAAGCTGTACTAACATAAAAATTTGAGATAAAACAACTCCCAGTTGCATATGCTTCACGCTGAAAGCAACAAATCAACAATAGTTAGCAGCTATTCAATGAGTTTTAAAATCACTCTCGACCATATATTTATGGTCAACACTTCACTACTAAATAATTTCTGTTGGAAAAGACAATTTCGTGGCAGATGCCCTATCTCGGATCACAATAACCGAGTTAAAAGACATTCAAAATAAAGTCCTGAAAGTCACTACCAGGCAACAGTACAGACAAAATAAATCCTGCGCAGGAAAAGAAAAAGAGACTTTGCCAAGGCAAAGTACTCCAAATGCTTCTATGCCCAACGATTACCAAGTTATAAATAATGACGAGGTACGAAAAGTAGTGGCCTTGCATATAACAAATAAACTGTGTTACTTGAAACACGGAAATAAAGTTATTGCAAGAATCGATATTGGCGACCTATATACTAATGAAAAACTTGACTTAGGTCAGTTCTTTCAAAGGCTTGAAAAGCAAGCCGGTATATTAAAAATAAGCCATATCAAAACGGCACCGTGGGAAAAGATCTTTGAATTTATTTCAATAGATACTTTTAAAGAAATGGGCAATGATAAATTGAAATCATTAAGAGTAGCGCTACTCAACCCGGTGACCATAATAAGCAATGAAAAAGAAAAAGAAGCAATTTTGTCTGAAAATCATGATGATCCAATACAAGGTGGTCATAATGGCATAACAAAAACTTTAATAAAAATAAAAAGACACTACTATTGGAAAAATATGACGCGTCAAATAAAAGAGTACATACGTAGTTGTCCAAAATGCCAAAAGTCGAAAACGACAAAACATACAAAGACCCCACTAACAATAACAGAAACGCCCATGAGTGCCTTTGACAGAGTAATAGTGGATACTATAGGTCCACTACCGAAATCTGAAAACGGTAACGAATACGCAGTAACCCTGATCTGTGACCTAACAAAGTATTTGGTAGCCATCCCTGTTCAAAATAAGAACGCTAATACCATTGCGAAAGCAATATTTGAATTTTTTATATTAAAGTACGGTCCAATGAAGACGTTCATTTCGGACATGGGCACTGAATATAAAAATTCAATAATAAGCGATCTGTGCAAATATCTAAAAATAGACAACATAACGTCTACTGCACATCACCACCAAACCGTGGGAACAGTGGAAAGAAGTCATAGAACTTTTAATGAATACATCCGATCATATATATCAGTTGATAAAACTGACTGGGATGTTTGGCTCCAATATTTTACATATTGTTTTAACACGACCCCCTCTATGGCACATGGTTATTGTCCATATGAGTTAGTTTTTGGCAAACAAAGCAATTTGCCAAAACAATTTAATTCTATAACTAATATTAATCCATTATATAATGTAGATGATTACGCTAGAGAAGCTAAGTTTAGATTAGAGCAAGCCTATAAAAAGGGCAAGGCTTATGCTAGAAGAGCATAAGGTAAAGAATAAGGAATTATACGATAAGAACATAAACAACTTTAAAATAAAAATAGGAGATAAGGTTCTTGTTAAGAATGAAACGGGCCATAAGTTAGAATCTAAGTATCTAGGCCCATATAGAGTAGAAGCAATAGAAGATAAGGATAATATTTTAATAAGAGATAAAAGAAATAAAGCACAAAGAGTGCATAAGGATAGGTTAAAAATTTTTAAATAACAAACAGAAAAATTTTTCTCTAGTATTTACAAAATCTAAAGTGTATACATTGAAAATAAGGAAAGTTATTTGCATATACATATACAAATTTTTATTTTTATATATATAAATGAAAGGAGCGAGAAAAAAAAAATTTATTTTAAAACTTTGCAAAAAAAAAAAAAAAAAAAAAATGCATACATGTAAGGGAAAAATATATATATTCATTGACGGACGTCAAATTTTTTTTTAAATAACACGAATTACTTTATAAAGTCATTTACTTCATATACACATATATAATAACTTCACTAGATTACGTTATTCTTTAAAAAGGGGAGGTGTAGTGAATTCACATGTCGGTTTTAAATGACTTCAGCACAGCTTGTAACATTCTGTTGCAAGCAGGAAATAATAGTAATAAGTTTATATATAAGAACAATTGTATGTATGTACGCAAACTTGCATGCATACATTTCGTTCTGTATATAAGCTTACGCAAACGAATTGTGCTGGCAAGCCAGCCCAATTATGCTGAGCTTGCAATTCGATCATGTGAGTTCACTCGCGCGCCTCACCCCTCTTATTTTGTAGCTGCCAACAAGCAGCATAAGTTAAAAGACAATATGGATCAATCGAAATAAAGTAACATCAGAGCACAGACGTGCCAATGAACAAATCGGAATAAACTCATTTCACAAGGCATGAAGGACGAGCTGACACGGATGAAGCAATTGCTTGATAATATGCGTTTACAATTCGCAGCAGCTGGTGAGAAAATGGCTTTAAAGCATGCACGCCCGGATTCATTCGCCAATGTCGCCAAAAGCAGCAACACCAAAACAGCCGCGAATAAGGGTCTTTTGACACAAAAAAAGAAGCAACTAGCTCCTCAAAATCTAACCACCGGCAACCCAACAACGCGGGTGACGTCTCCAAACTATACTGATGCGGGGCAACCTAGAGAGCCGGAAGGGGACCACAAGTGGCAAAAAGTAAAGGCTAAAACCAAGGCTAAGCCAACAAAACGTAGGCGTCCAGATGCAATAATGATCAAATGCAAAGACCCGGAGAACTATGCGAAGGTACTCGCTTCTGTACAATCAGACGCCACCCTGCAGCAACACCAAAATAGTGTGAGCGGAGTAAGACGCACCGCAGCCGGCGAAATACTACTCCAAATGAATAAAGCGGACGACGAAGCAACCGGCTTGCTACACACAGCCATGCAGCATGCTCTGGGAGAAACAGCGGAAGTCAAATCAATTACGGAAAAGATAACAGTGGAGATTAGAGATATTCCAGAATGGGGTACGGCAGACGAAGTGTTGCAAGCGGCATTCAAACTAGTGGATGAGAACCTACCGGCCGATTCATTCCCTAAAATGAGGAAGGCATTCCGAGGCACCCAGGCGGCCATAATGCTATTAACCGCAAGCCTAGCAAATAAGATGCTAGCGGCGGGAAAAATACGCATAGGATGGGCAGTCTGTAGAATCCACAACGCATCAAGATGCAACAACAAATATGACGCATCCAAGCTATGCTTCAACTGCGGCGATAGCGACCACTCTTCCAGAGAATGCAGCAAAAAAGCCAAATGCATCGTATGCACTAGGCGGGGCGAACAAAATTCGGCTCATAATACTCTTAGCAGAGGATGCCCGGCATATTTGAAGGCAGCAAAGCATAATAGCCATTAACTTTATTCAGCTAAATTTAAACCACTGCAGATCCGCGCAGGATCTACTTACGCAGACGGTGCGGGAACACAGCATGGACTTAGCCATGCTGTCTGAGCCATATCGGCAGAAACGCGAAACTGGATGGGTACAAAACAGCTCTATGGCAGCTGCAATATAGAGTTGTGGCCGCAACCCGCTACCTCTGGAAAATATTGGTAGGCACAACGGATATGTATCCGCAAAGTGCAACAACGTGCAGGTATTCAGCTGTTACATAGCTCCGAGTGTTGGGATTGCGGAGTATGCCGATATAATAGACAACCTAACTGCTGACGCCAGAAGCAGTCCAGCAGTTGTTATAGCCGGCGACTTCAATGCTTGGGCAACGGAGTGGGGCAGCGCCAAAACTAATAGAAGAGGCAGAATCCTGCTTGATGCATTTGCATCACTGAATGTGTGTATTCTAAACACAGGAAGCCAACACACCTACAGCAAGGCAGGCAGAGGATCCGTGATTGACATTACATTTGCAAGCACCAACCTAGCTCGACTGACTAAATGGGAAGTGTCCAATATATACACCCATAGCGACCACCAGGCGATAACTTTCACACTAGGTAGTATACCAGCACGCGTGATGCAACCAAAGTTTACAACATGGTCCACTGCGTCAATAAACGAAGAGGCATTCCTATTTATGATTGCAAATTCGCAGAGAGAGAAGAGCCCAGATCCAGACCTGCATGCTAAGCAGTTGTGTAACGAACTGCAACTTGCATGCGATGCATCTATGCTACGCAAGAGACATGGTCGTAATGGGCGAAAGCCGGTATATTGGTGGAACCAAGAAATTGCGGATGCCCGAAAAGATTGCCTCAAAGCCAGGCGACGACAACAGCGTGCCAGGGGGAGAGAAACATACCTACTCTTGAGATGCGACTATGTGAACAAACGTAGCCAATTAAATAAGGCCATAAAACGCAACAAAATCAGCTGTTGGAAAATGCTGTGTTTGGAAGCCGATACACAACCGTTCGGCACAGCCTATAAGCTGGTGATGAGGAAGCTAGCGAAAAGGCCATCCCCTACTGACGCTGGAAAACTTGCGCATATTGTGGGAACGCTCTTCCCACAGCGCCGTACGCTACCAACAAGTACTGCAAGCCTTGATGACACACACCCGAAACAAACATACATTGATGAAATACAGGAGGCTGCCAAGCTTATACAGCAAAACAAGGCACCCGGACCGGATGGAATCCCTGCCAAGGCAGTTAAACTCCTAGCGAAGGAATATCCTACGAAGCTAACGGAATTGTTCAACTCATGCCTAACTAAGCAAGTGTTTCCAAAGATATGGAAACTTCAGAGGCTAGTCTTAATACCTAAAGGCGACAAAACGGATGAGCCCTCGGCGTACAGGCCTCTATGCATGATAGACGTCGTAGGAAAATTATTTGAGCGAATTATCTGCAACAGATTAAAAACTGAACTAGACGAGCGTCAGGGTCTGTCAGATTTGCAATTCGGCTTTCGGAAGAGGCGAAACACGGTAAATGCAATTAAAACCGTCGTGGATACAGCTAGGGAAGCCATTCAAGGAGAACGTTGGAAAGGCGGGGGCAAACACTACTGCCTTATAACCACACTAGACGTCCGAAATGCATTCAACTCGGCCAGCTGGCCAGCTATAGTGGAATCGCTTACACGCCTGGGCATTGCGAAATATCTTATCAACCTGGTGCGTAGCTATCTGGAAGACCGAGTGCTGCTCTACGACACAGACGATGGACAAAAGCAGTATAATATCACTGGAGGCGCACCACAAGGCTCGGTGCTTGGTCCGACATTGTGGAATGTGATGTACGACGCTGTTTTACGCATTAGGACGCCAGACAACACACGGGTCATAGGCTTCGCCGACGACATTGCGATAGTCACAGTGGCTAAGGAGCTCGATGACGCATAGTCGAAAACCAACACAGCTGTACAGAAAATAGTTACCTGGATGGATGAAAACTCGCTCGCGCTTGCGGCTCATAAAACTGAAGTGGTGCTCGTTAGCAGCAGAAAGAGAGTGGAAACAGCAACAATAAATGTTGCAGGCTGCATGATACCCTCCAAACCAGCAATTAAGTATCTAGGGGTGATGCTTGACCATAGGCTGACCTTCAAGCACCATCTTCTATATTCAGCAGAAAAAGCATCCCGTGCAACCACATCACTGGCAAGGATAATGGCCAATCATGGAGGCCCACGCCAGAAAAGTAGGCAACTGATAACCTCTGTGGTGCGGTCTATCTTGCTCTACGCGGCAGCAATTTGGGCCCCAGCAATGACCATACAGTCATACAGTCGAGGCTGTAGATCAGCATACCGCACCTGTGCTCTAAGAGTCATTTGCGCGTTCCGAACGGTGTCAGAAGATGCTGCCCTGGTGCTCGGCGGCATGGCCCCACTAGACATTCTAGCAAAGGAAGCGCATAGCAAGGATGCTCAAGTGGTCAAAAACGAGATAGTGTTGGCAATGTGGCAGGACAGATGGTTGCACGCACAAAATGGCAACTGGACGAGACGACTTATACCAGATATTCGTCCATGGCTAACTCGCCCCCATGGCCAGACGGACTTCTATCTGACACAAATACTGACGGGACATGGTTGTTTTAAATCTTATTTGCACAGATTTGGACACGAGACGGACCCTTTCTGCACACACTGGGGTAATAGAAGACGCCGAGCACGTCCTTTTTGTCTGTCCTCGATTTACTGTTGAAAGGGAAGAGCTAAGCCTAGACATTGGGAGGCCATTTACAGTCACTGACTTAGTGGATATCCTACTTAGCTCGCAAAACAATTGGCTAGCAGTTAGCCACATATCTGCAGTAATCTTACAATTCTTGCGTCGCGCTGAACGTCAGCGCAAACAGTCTTCACACTCTAGATAGTTCTAGACGAGGCTTTCAAGCCGCTCCCCCTCGCGAAGTAGTACTTCATGCGTTAGTTCCGCGAGTTGAGGGATACGGAGAATAGGAAGGGTTTTAGCGGGTGAGGTGAATCTACCAAGTCCCGCACTTTAAGGCTTTCAATGCTTACCCCCCTATACAAAAAAAAAAAAAAAAAAAAAAAAACACACACACTCACACACACACACACACACACACACAATAGAGATTAGGGACATACCGGAATGGACGACAGCGGATGAGGTTCTCAAATCGGCGCTTACACTCATCGAGGAAGACTGGCCAGCAGAGTCCTTCCCTAAAATGCGCAAGGCGTACAGGGGCACTCAAATTGCCTCAATGGTGGTGCCGACCAACTTGGCGACCAAACTGATGACAGCAGATAAAATTCGGATTGGATGGGCAGTCTGCCGCATAAGGAAGAAAATTGAGCCGAGGCGATGTTTCCGCTGCCTTGACTTCGGACATACAGCAGCCAGATGCAGGAGCAAACATGACGCATCTAAAATGTGTTTTAATTGCGGGGCAGGCGACCACGCATCCAAAACTTGCACCTTGAAACCATGCTGCATTCTCTGCCACAGAAAAGAAGTGCAAAACACAGCACATAATACTGTAGTGATCATATAGTGTATACAAAGGTCACCACATCTTAAACCACTTATTAAACCACTTAAGAAGACACGCGGTGCAAGTGAATATGCATTGGCATCATATTACACTATTTGACATATGCAATGCAAGCATACTTGCATTGGTAACCTATTTCGTAGAATAAGCAATCTATGTAAACTAGACCATAAGAAACAGTATAAATAAAGCGGCCTCGACCCTACGAGGTCAGTCAGGCTAATCGCATCCAACAGCGAATATCGGAAACCTATCTGCTTGTCTCTTCATTTGAAAGTCGCCTTACTATCGGCGCCGCGTCCCAACCGCGTCTTGACGAACCGTCTTTACATTACATGGCGATCCTGCCAGATTCCTAATAAGGATCAGGGCACCGCTTCAAGAAGCGAAGACGCAAAAGACGAGTAAGGACCAAAATCCTATCCAGAAGTGGAACTGCCCAGATGAGCGCAACGCATCTGGAGGCAGTAAAGAAGGCGCTAAAGGAGTGCCCCCTTGACGGTCCGCGACCATTGACCGTGGAGGAATACCACGCCCGCCAGAAGAGTGCCAAATCTCAGGCACTACGGAAACAGAAAGAGGAGGACCAACTAACAAAAATTCCAAAGGTCCAAACGCCCAAAAGGCGAGGCGGATACCTCGCCAGATACCGGCGAAAGAGGACATCATTACTGGAACTGGTCCAGCGGAACCCACCCATACAGTGGAACGACGCACAAGTCGTCTGGACAAAGATTCATGCGCTAGAAGACGAGCACCAGGGGGAACAACAAAAACGGAAGCAGCAGCAGCAGCACCAATAAATACATAAAACCAAAGTAAGCAAAAAAAAATAATAATAACACACCAAAAAAAAAAAAAAAAAAATGTTAAATAAAATAAAAAAGAGTGCTAACACAGCACCTTTGTGGTAAAAAGCGAAGTTCGCCGCCACTATAACAAAAAAAAAAACACAAATGTAAAATACACAAACACACAAACATCCATTCATCCAAAAAAAAAAAAAAATAAATACATTTTTGGAATTCAAAAAAAAAAAAAAAATTTTTAACTAAAAATTTAAAAATAATCTCTTATAAAAATTACAAAAAAAAATGAAATAATTTTGCATAGTACGAAAAAAAAATAATAAAATATTCTTTCAAAATTTAAATACTCTTTAATTAAAACAAATCAAATTTTTAAATTCCAAATACCAAGGAAAATTAAATCTTACAAACAAAGAAAAAAGGAAAAAAAAAATTACAACTAGAAAACTAGAAAAAAAAATACCCTCACTATACAAATAAGAAAACTATATACAAAACCAAATATTATATACACAAACAAACATATATACAAACACATATTATTAAAATAAATACCATACCCAATATATATATATCACTTGAAATTTCATGCTGACTCAAAATATTACGAGTGCTCCATATGAGTAGGCCACTAGACAACAAAGCAAAACACCGCGTATGTAGTAAGAAAGAAAACCGATACACATATATATAGGTCAGTAAACCATAAAACAATCGAATTTTATTGTGCAATTGTGTCAAAACATCAGGTTTCAATATGGGCGGAGAATCATCAAAAGTAGAAAGACCAAATGCGAACGTAGTAAACGAAGTACATGTAGCACCATGGGACCCAGAAAATAATTTAGGTCAAATTCGATCAGTATTGTTGGTACTAACGGCAATAATAATAATACAGTTTATTTTCACAGTGTATAGCATGCATAGACGAGCAATTAAAAAACGGTATATTAATCAAAATGCAACAGTAGAAAAAATTTAAAATTATAAATTTATTATTTTAATAAAAAATGAGCGAATGGCAAGAAATCCTAAAAGAGGCACATCATTGCAAAGAAAATGTAGATAAATCTATTAAATGTATAACTCAGGATAGGAAGATAAAAAGGAAACATTAATAAAACATGCCAAATTAATAAAACAACAACTAAGGCAAATAAAGAGAATCTTTTAGAAAAGACCTACCTCCGGCACATCAAGTAGCAGCAAAAGCGTTATACGAAGATTGCGGAGACAGAGCAAATAAAGCATTGGCAAGGCACAGAATAGAACTAGATCTAGACGAAGACAGTGACAATACGGACACTGAATCGGAAAAACTCACATATTGAAGATCCATACATATCTCCCACAATGTCCAAAGAGACAACAATAAATACAGCTGCCAAGCTTATGGTAGCAGAGTATGATGGAAACCCGGCCAAGCTATCCAGTGTACTGATAGCACTAGAGGCCATTGACGAAATAAAAGGAGAAAATGAAACGACAGCGGTTAGATTTGTTAAAACTCGGCTTACCGGGATAGCAGCCGATGCGGATAGCCGAAGTAAACACCATAAGTGAGATAATAGAAACACTCAAAAGAAAAGTGAAGGGAGACTCAATAAAAGTCTTAACGCAAAGAGATACAGAGAGTAAAACAAACCAATAAATCGGCATTAGATTATACGACAGAAGTAATGTAGCTGGCACAAGCTTTAAAACGGGCATACATCTACCGATGGTATCCCGTCAGACCAAGGCAGAGAAATACACAGTCAGTTGGACTGTAAAAAGCATAATGGACAATACTCTAGACAAGGAAACTCCGGACAAGTATTCCGATCGATACCGCCACAAAACTCTAGAGGAAACAATGACCGCGTTCATTGAGGCGACGGACGAGGTACAACCTGAGCGAGGCACGATCTACCGATACGGTGGATACAATAATCGCGGAGCGTCCTCTGTGGACGTGGCCAAGCAAGATACAACGATAGAGGTAGAAACGATTACAATAATTATAGAGGCGAGTATCGAGGAAACTACAACGACAACCACAATAGAAACAACCGAGGCAATAACAGGAGAGGAAACTCAAATAGAGGCCATTATGGCAATAACAGAAACCCCCATGATAACCAAAACAGAAACAACCGTGGCTATACCAGAGATAGAAATATACGGGCCATAACGGCACCGGAAAACTCGGGGATTCCCCTAGATATCTAAAACAAAAACAATGTGAAGTCAAAGTAGCTAATGTTAACCTTACCATGGGATGCTTCATTTCGAGCTATTTAAACCATGATTCCAAGGTAGCATCATTCTTAATAGATACAGGAGCAGATGTCTACGTAATTAAAATCAAGAAAATAGGATCAATACAGTTCAAAACACAAGATAATATCAGTCTCAAGGGAATAGGAACAGGCTCAATACAGACAATAGGACATCATCAACTAGAACTAAAACTAGACGACATATTAGTAAAACATAATTTTTACATAGTCGACAATTCATTCCCAATACCAACGGATGGAATACTAGGTTTAGATTTCTTTAAAAAATATAACTGTATCCTTGACTATACTAAGGACAAGGATTGGTTAATACTACGACCAAATGAGTACCATGAAGACCTAGCCATTCCAATGCATAACGCGTCAACATTAAAGACAGTAGTTATACCAGCCAGAGCTGAATCCATTAAACAAATCCATATAAACAACACATCGTCCGATATACTTATACCAAATCAAGAAATTAAGGAAGGAGTATTCATAGCCAATACTATAACAACTAGCAAGCAGGCATTTGTCCGATTTATAAATACTTCCAATAACGACATAATAATTCGAACAGATACAATTAAAACAGAAAACTTAGATGATTATGAGATAATTCAGAATGTGGAACAAAGTCAGGAAGAAACAAATAACAAAGAAAAATTAGAAAGATTGCAAAGAAATTTTCCAAATAGAGTAAAAACAGCATTGACTAAATTATGTTCAGAATTTATTGATATCTTTGCACTAGAAAAGGAAAAAATAACAACGAATAATTTCTACAGACAAAAACTAAGACTTAAAAATGACGAGCCAACCTACATCAAGAACTACAGAATCCCAGAGACACACAAGACAGAAGTAAAGAAACAAGTTGATAAATTATTAAACGACGATATAATAGAACCCTCAGCTTCGGAGTACAACAGTCCAATACTGTTAGTACCCAAAAAATCACTACCAGGGAATGAGAATAAAAGATGGAGATTAGTGGTAGATTACAGAAATTTAAATAAAAAATTGGTCGCTGTTAAATTTCCTTTGCCAAGAATAGACGATAATTTAGATCAATTAGGTAGAGCTAAATATTTTTCCTGTTTAGATCTTACATCAGGATTCCACCAAATAGAGTTAGAGGAAGAGTCAAGAGATTTAACTTCCTTCTCAACTGATAAGGGATCATACAGATTTAAAAGATTACCATTCGGTCTAAAAATAGCACCTAACTCATTCCAAAGAATGATGACAATAGCCTTTTCGGGATTTGAACCGTCCCAAGCATTTTTATATATGGATGACTTAGTTGTATTGGGTTGTTCAGAAAAACACATGTTGAAGAATCTTGAAGATGTTTTTCAGATCTGCCGAAAATACAATCAAAAATTGCATCCAGATAAATGTTGATTTTTCCGTCACGAAGTGACATATCTGGGTCACAAATGCACCGACTCTGGCATATTGCCAGATGATAGCAAATTTCAAATCATAATAGATTACCCAAAACCAAAAAACCCAGAAGAAGTAAAAAGATTTGTTGCGTTCTGTAATTATTACAGAAGATTCGTTCCGAATTTTGCCGAATATTCAAGAAAGTTAACACAACTATGCAAAAAGGGAGTAACATTCCAGTGGAACGAGGATTGTGAAAAATCATTTCAATACTTAAAGAAATCTTTATTATGCCCATCAATCCTACAATATCCCGATTTCAAAAAGGAATTCTGCATCACCACATGCAAGTAAATTAGCATGTGGTGCGGTGTTAAGCCAGGAATACAACGGCATACAATTGCCAATAGCTTATCCATCACGATCATTCACAAAGGGAGAAAGTAATAAGTCAACAATAGAACAAGAATTGGCAGCAATCCACTGGGCAATAACATATTTCAGACCATATGTATACGGTAGAAAATTTTTAGTAAAAAGTGACCATAGACCACTATCATACTTATTCTCAATTAAAAACCCATCTTCAAAATTAACAAGAATGAGATTAGATTTAGAAGAATATGACTTCACAGTAGAGTATCTACGGGGAAAAGAAAATTACACAGCAGACGCTTTGTCGAGAATAGATTTTAAAGATATTAAAAATATAAGTCAACATACCAATTCAATTTACAAGGTAACAACACGCCTACAAGCCAAGAAAAAATTACAAGACATTCCAAAAGAAATAAAGAAAATACCGTCATATGAGTTAGCTATCACTGAGACGTCTCAGTCAAAAGAAGTCAAGAAACGTGTCAGAATTCGTACAATAAATGACGAAATCATAATAAACCTAGGAAAGCAATATATAGGCACAGTTATGTCAGATCGGTAAAGAAAAAATAGACTTAGGACTATTCTTTTCGCAGCTTGAAAAAGTAGCTGACGATACAGGCATCATAAGGTACCAACTGTCATTGAATGACAGAATATTTAATAACTGCAGTATAATAGACTTCAAGAATAAAGGATCCAAAATGAAAATAGTAAGAATAGCACTCACACCTAGGTTACAAATAATTAAAAATGACGAAGAAAAAACGGAAATTATCAAAAAGTACCATGATGATCCAATTTTTGGTGGCCACCCAGGAATAACAAGATTAATCCGAAAGATCAAAATGTACTATAATTGGAAAAATTTACGTAAAGATGTTACAAAATATGTAAAGACATGCGAAAAATGCCAATTAAATAAAGCACGAATTAAGACAAAAGAACCTATGATCATAACTCCAACGCCACAAAACGCATTTGACGTAGTATTGATAGATACAATAGGTCCATTACCTAAGACATACAATGGGTTCGAATACGCAGTAACCGCAGTCTGCGATTTAACTAAATACTTGATAGTAGCACCAGTATTATCTAAAAGCGCTAAGGATATTGCTAGAGCTATTTTCGAAAACATCATACTTATCTATGGACCCATGAAGAAAATTATTACTGACATGGGAACAGAATATAAGAATCAGATATCTGACGAACTCTACAAACTACTACAAATTGAACACATAACATCAACAGCATACCATCACCAGACATTAGGATCTATAGAGAGGAACCACAGAACATTTAATGAATACCTCAGAACCTATATTTCAACAGGGAGGAATGATTGGGATCAATGGTTAACATACTACGCGTATAGTTACAATACGACCCCATCCACAGTTCATGACTATTGTCCATTTGAACTAGTGTTCGGTAAAACACCGACTCCTTATAAATTTTTATTAAATAATGAAATAGATCCAGTATATAACATAGAAGCTTATGATAAGGAAATTAAATATAGATTACAGGTTTCACAAAACAGAGCTAAGGTTATGATAGAAAAACAGAAGGAAAGAAATAAAAATTATTATGATAAGACAGTAAACAAAATAAAAATAGCAGTAGGAGATTTAGTTTTGTCAGCTAATAGCGCCGGCCATAAGTTAGAAAATAAGTTTAAAGGTCCATTTCAAGTAATCAATATAGATAGTAATAACAACTGCACAATAAAAATCGAAAACAAAGAATTTAAAACGCACCTAGATAGAATAATAAAATATAATAATTAAAATACTATACTACATACGTTACGTGTAAGTAAATATATATATATATACATATATCAAAAAAAAAAAAAAAAAAAAAAAAAAAAAAAAAAAATTATATATATATAAAATATAAATTGTTAGAGATAAGAAATACACTTTACACTTTATATACACTATTAGAGAATAAATTTAAATACAAATATAAATTCATTCTAATAAAAAGGGAGGTGTAGTGATCATATAGTGTATACAAAGGTCACCACATCTTAAACCACTTATTAAACCACTTAAGAAGACACGCGGTGCAAGTGAATATGCATTGGCATCATATTACACTATTTGACATATGCAATGCAAGCATACTTGCATTGGTAAACTATTTCGTAGAATAAGCAATCTATGTAAGCTAGACCATAAGAAACAGTATAAATAAAGCGGCCTCGACCCTACGAGGTCAGTCAGGCTAATCGCATCCAACTGCGAATATCAGAAACCTATCTGCTTGTCTCTTTATTTGAAAGTCGCCTTACTATCGGCGCCGCGTCCCAACCGCGTCTTGACGAACCGTCTTTACATTACATTACATTACAATATATACAGAACGAAATGTATGCATGCAAGTTTGCGTGCATACATACAATTGTTCTTATATATGAATATATATATTTATAATTATTTATTGCTTGCAACAGAGTGTTACAAGTTGTGCTGAATGATTTTAATTATAACATGTGAATACACTACAGGGCACAGGAAGGCGGAATGCAGACATTTTGCATACAATTAGAAAATTGGAAGATGGCGAGCTTTCTGATGATTTAGCCACTACTTATGAAATTAGAGCTAACGTCCTTTATAGAAAGATTCAAAGAAATTGTAGAACTCGCTGTTTGCCAGTCATTCCTCGAGCTTTTAGGTGGTCTATCATAAGCCAAGTACACGAGTCCATATTACATTTAAGCTGGAAAAAAACTCTCGATAAGGTCTATGAGCATTACTGGTTTTAAGGCATGGCCAGATACGTTCGAAGGTTCGTAGAAAACTGTATCTCTTGCAGGGTGACAAAATCAGCATTGGGAAAAGTTCAAGTTGAGTTACATTCGATCCCTAAGATTAGCATACCTTGGCATACATTGCATATAGATATTTCCGGAAAATTAAGTGGCAAAAATAATCGAAAGGAGTATATCATTGTGCAAATCGATGGTTTTACAAAATTTGTCCATTTATATCACACCTATAAGCTCGACGCAAACAGTTGTATTGACGCCCTAAAATTTGTCGAGTTCTGTGCTTCTCTGAAAATTCAGCTTCACCTAATCGCTACAGGTGCTAGTCACGCAAATGGCCAGGTCGAAAGAGTAATGGGCACCTTGAAAAATTTGCTGACTGTGGTAGAGTCAAGCGAGCGTTCATGGCAAGACGCTATTGGGGAGGTACAATTGTCACTAAATTGTACAGTTAACCGGGTTACTAAGGCAAGTCCACTAGAACTTCTAATAGGCAAGTGTGCTCGTCCTTTAGGGTTACTGCCTATAAATGATGACGAAAAAGAAATAGACCTAGATAAACAAAGAACTCAGGCTATAAGAAACATTGACACCGCAGCTAATTATGAGAAACTTAGATTCGACAAAAACAAAGCAAAGGTAGTCAGATTTAGTGAGGGAGACTATGTTCTACTTAAAAATAGTGAAAGGCAACAGACTAAGCTGGACCCAAAGTTTCGCGGACCCTTTAAAATAATTGAGGTATTAGAAGGCGATAGGTACAAGTTAAAATCTATGACAAGTAAAAGACAGTATAAATATCCGCATGATAGTTTACGGAGAATGCCAGATGGGCAGGTACCAAGCGAGCTGGATATCGACGGAGATGATACAGTTGAAAGAAACTGTGAAGAAACGGGTGAAACAGACCGTATGTCCTAGTGGATGAGATACTAGGAAAAGGAAGAGAAGTTGAAAAAGTTTGTTGTCGACGCTACGTGGTGGTGCCTTGTCTAGGATTCTTGAAACTGTGATAAAATGTGAATGTTAACTTAACGAAAAAGCAAAAATGTTAATTGGAAAAGTAGGATACTAAAGCAAATAGGAAGTGGATAAACTGTAAAGATAACGAATTGTGAAGAAATTAATGTTTAGTATCCGCTTAGAAGGTTAAGTAAGCTAAAGAATGTGAATTGAGAACGTTAGGTTACGATTTAAATTATATTTAAGAAAATTGAGTTGTGAAAAGACACTAAAAAGAATTTGATAAGATGGATATAGTAGAATATATTAGTTATTTAAATAAAATGAGGATATGTTGAATAATAAGGGTACAGATGGTTTATGTACCGGCTTTACGAGGACGTAAAGAGAACACCAGTGGGTGTGAAACTGTTGAAAGAGACAGTAAGAGAGAACACCAGTGGGTGTGAAACTGTTGAAAGAGACAGTAAAGAGAGAACACCAGTGGGTATGAAACTGTTGAAAGAGACAGTAAAGAGAACACCAGTGGGTGTGAAACTGTTGAAAGAGACAGTAAAGAGAGAACACCAGTGGGTGTGAAACTGTTGAAAAAGACAGTAAAGAGAACACCAGTGGGTGTGAAACTGTTGAAAGAGACAGTAAAGAGAAACCCAGTAAAGGGTAAACTGTTGAAAGAGACAGTGTTACATGAAGAATTGATCACTTTACATACTGGTCAAAATGCAAGCACAAGCGCAGAATGAACTTTTGTCGTGGCGTCTGGGGCATTTGTCGGTCTAAAGAATTCTTGGGTAATGATAATGGTTACAATCGGATGTTAAAGAAATTAAAGGAAATTAATTAAGTTTGATATACATTGAAAATTTGTAAGTCATGGTGCCTGATTAATATGACACGAGGACGAGTGGTAGTCAGGATGGCCGTGTCGGTGATGAAATTGGGTATTGCACTGTCTGGCATACCGTTTGGTACCGTATGTGGTCTTATCTCTTTGTCTAGTTGATGACTCGGCTGCCCCTCTCTACTTGTCTCATACGTCATAGTTGTAATATTAGTCTGGTAACATTTGGTACAGTTGCAGTGACTTCTGTCATGTAAGTTTAGTAGTAAGTATTGTCATGTTAATTTCGACATTGACTACTGAGTCATGAAAGTTGACATTAACTGCTTAGTCATGCAGGTGTTAGAGTATTAGTGAATAAGTGGCTATGTATTTGAGCGGGATGACAGTCCGGCTGTCATCGAGTGTGGTCCGGTGTAATGCTAAGACGGTTGAGACTGTGTAGTCAGTCTGCAACAGAAAGGCATCCAACCCGGAACTCGCTGCGCAAGAATAATGGCAAATAATAATAATTCAACTTTAACCGGAGACATTAAAGTTACTCCGACAGATATTTATTTTGAACGATGAAACTGGTTGGTAGTCCACATTAATGTTGTTGTTTGCTGTAATGTATTTGTCATCAATGAAGTTTAATATTTAAATTCAATTCAGTTTCCGTTTTTTTGACAGGACCAAAAATTTCGCTAACATTTGCCCATTGATTTCTTCATTTATTATTCCATTTAATAGGTGTAATGAATGTAGAAAAAACATTTTCAGATCCCAGATCCCTGATCAGCTTGGTCCTTTCAAAAAAGCCGCAATTGCCTTGCAATTCGAGTGCTACTTTTGAAGCCGGCTCAGTCCAATGCCACCGAGTCAAATCTGTAACTAATATTTTTTCTGATCCAATCACCTTTTCCAAACAGTAAATTACTAACAGTAAAAAAAAAATTTTTTTTTTAATTTAAAAAAGTTTTTGAGGACATGTGAGATTTTTGCTTGACTTGGGCGGGAAATTCGCCTGTTTAACCTTTTTTTTAGCACTTATGGCAAAAGATGAAATGAAAAGTAGCAGAGCAGATACCGTAAAATAAGTTTCAGCTAATGTCGGCCTTTAAAAATTTTTGGCAGGACGTTTTCACCAAGGAAACTCTGAAAATCCTCGCTGATTCAATGCCGTCAAGGATAATGGCGGTTATAGAGGCTGGAGGGGGCGTGACACCTCATTGAAATTTTTTTTATTTTCAGTTAACATTACTTTTTCAATAAGTAAATAAGTTAAAAGCAGTACATTGAAGCTAAATGGAAAAAAAGCAAGCACGCCCTTAAAACGGTAATTGACACTGCAGCTTAAGCTTTGCGGGTCAACGCTGGAAAGGTGGTAAAATTAAGTATTGTCTGGTATTCACACTAAAAAATGCCTTTAATTCTCCGAAATTTAAGCCAAATCATTAAAGCACTACAACTGTCTCGAGTACCAGGTCAACTTATCAACATAATTGAAACCTACATTACAAAACGCAACCTACAATAGAGCACGTACGCATACATGAGGGCTCTGTTCTTGACGGAAATGTGTGAATACATCAATTACCAGAGTGCCAAATTAGTGGATTGCTGATGACGTTACATTGATAGTAATTGCAAAGGAGCTAAGTGAAGATGAGGAAAAAACTGTGCTTCTTGATCTTGATCAAAATTGCTCTATATTACTGCGGATTTCACGTTCAAGATACGTTCTATATTTGGGGGTTCTTTTGGATACGAACGAAATTACGCTGTCTGTAATTTCTACTGTGTTTAACCCATTTCGTTTTTCATCAGTTGCCGCAGTTAATGATTTGTAACACAAAACAAAAACACTTTTCTCAAAATATTGTTGTCTTTCTTTCACTAGAGTTAAAATGAAGCAAGCAAGTCGTCCTTGCCGACATTGAGTACACCCTGTACCAACTAGTTATATTAAATAAAGTCGAACACCCTCGAGATCTCCTTTGATTTAATTCAAAATTTTCATCGAATGCATGCTATCTCGCTCACACCTGGCACAGCTAATCTCGCACTTGTTGGTTCAGTACAAAACGCACATTCGTATATCTCCTATATTTATTGTCCGATTTCGACTAAATTTAGTCAGATGTTGCATTTTGGCCACATTATTAGATGTGCCAAGTAAGAATGTGATTTCTTTAAAACTTCTCTAGTAATTCATTTTTTTCTAAATTGCGGGGGCGGAAGTGGGCGTGGCAAAAATTTCAAACTATCTTAATTTGCGTAGGCACTAAACAAAAGTTCGAACACCCTCGAAATCGCAATCAATTCAAAACGAAGTTCCCTTTAACATGCAGCAGCAGCGAACGCATGCTATCTCGCTCTTTCTTATCTGCCAATGCCGCCTTGGCAATTTAGTACAAAATTCAAATGGCTATATCGATGTTTATTGCTCGATTTGAACGAAATTTGGTCAGTTTGTGCAGTTTGATTATATAATTATGTCTACCAAATAAGAATTCGCTATCTTTCATACAGCTCTAGTAAATTGATTTTAAAATTTTCTTTTTTCATTTGCGGGGGCGGAAGTGGACGTGGCAAAAATTTGAAACAAACTTGACCTGCCTGGGCATAAGACGGATGTTCACACCAAATTTGGTAGCTCTAGCTCTTATAGTCTCCGAGATCTAGGTGTTCATACGGACGGACGGACAGACGGACAGACGGACATGTCTCAATCGACTCGGCTGTTGATGCTGATCAAGAATATATATACTTTATAGGGTCGGAAACGCTTCCTTCTGCCTGTTACATACATTTTAGCGACTTTAATATACCCTTTACCCTATGGGTACAGGGTATAAAAATATATTTGTTGATGAGTCCCATCTGATTTAAGTGTTTGCTTCACTTCACTTTTGTCTTCACCCATTGTTCACTTAATTTATCAGCATACACCGAATTTAGTCCGTTCATAACGAAAGATATAGGCATTTGAGTTTTCAAATGGAAAGAAGGCCTATAATCTAATTTTATCATGCTTACTCGCACATGCTTAACATTTACAAAAACAACAGGTAGTAAAAGTAAAAAAAACATGGCAAAGCTGGGGCTGCACAATGGACGGTGCTGTATGGAAATGGCGGCCAAAATTCTTCGCGTGGAAATTTCAATATAAATTTTTGAAATATGCTTTATTTAGTACTTACAAATTGTAAACCAAAAAGTTATCATGCTGTTACAAGTTCGGGACCCTCCAAAGCTATTGAATGAGGAATGTAACATGTTCTTCTAATTTATTATGAGAAACTGTTAAAAAATATAAACAATTCAATTAAATTCAATTTTACTAAACAACAACAAATAAAAGTGAAAACAATAAATTTTAATGAAATAAATTTTAATTCAGCAATTCAAAAACGGATTGGAGCAGAATTAATTTATTTTTGTTTTGAAGTTTAAAAAAGGATCCGAACTTAATAACAATCTGTTAAGCAAATCTGTATTTGTTGCTACACGAGAAATCTTGTGGGTGTGATGGAGTCGGTACGTTTTGATGTCCTTATTCCTGGATTCAGCAGCGTCTTCGGAGAGCTCTCCAATAGATAGTAACGCATTTGCTATGACATCAGGTGCGTGAATAAATATTTTGTGGACTGACGGGGGGACGTAATACCAACTTTATTTTTGTGTCAGTTGTCTTGCTGTATCCAACGCAAATTTTCTAAGCCTGTCCACATTTATAGAACACCCTGAGATCCACTACCTCCAGTTTTGGGTTTATCGACAATCAGCCCCAATTTTGACCGGAATTCCTTTTGAATCCTTTTTTTCGTTTTTGAAAATGTTCTTTATCTTCGGAAGACCTTATTTGCCATTGCTTAATTTCCAATCTGTATGACAAGTGGAGAAGGTATTCAAAAAATCGAATGTATGCATGTAGAGGAGATAATCCAAATTCGAAGTGTTCCTTTTCAATTTTTTTTTGCAAACATTTGTCTATATCATTCATCTCCGTACGAAATCAAATTGATAAAATAAATATAACTAATTAATATTAATTAACTCCAAAGTAAAACAAATATGACGACCAAAACACAAACATTGAAAACACACAACCAAAACAAAGTAATACATACATAGCAAGAACTTATGCAAACGCAAAAGACTACACAAAAGAAAAACACGAATAACATAGAGAGGGGCAAAAAGTGGCAGCTGAAATTAAAACTATAGATTGGGAAAACATTAACTAATACTAAGAAACGTGTTTCACTTGAGGGCAAGACGGGGATCACAACTTTTTCTTTCACTGAAATTAGTAGATATAGAAAATATACACGTTTTAACAGGTGACTGGTAAAAACATTAATTTTAAAACAAAAGGTTAACTATTTATACACAAAAATCACTTGATTATATAGTATTCACCTTGTTTTTCAATATTCATTGTAATTGAAGCGATGAAAAACAAATTAAATATTAAAGTTTAAATTTTTATTGGAGCTAAAAATTTAAGCTTCGTCCACTGCAGAATGCACACGTTTTTGTTATCTCTCTCTTCTATCGCGATTCGCTTCGAATACGAATAGGATAGAGGAAAAAAGAATTTACTGTTTCTTTTATTGTTTTTTTGAAAAACAGTTGACATACATACAGCGGTAAAATTCAACACTTTTTTTTTTATTTTTGGCCTATGAAATCGTCCACTGTGGGCTGGGTTGTACAAAAGATTAAACTTACCAACAGACAAAATTTCTGAACAGTTAATGCTAATTAAATTTCTATTAAAGACTTCTGGAAGCTTAGCAATTTTTTTTTTATTTTTTTAAGTAGGATAGAAAATGAAATTTTGTTACAATGTAAAAATCTCTAAACAGTTTTTAAAATTGTAAGAGTATGTACAAGACCAAACCTTTTAAAACGCGTGTCATCCATTACAATTAAATATACATCATTTCTGCCATTGATGACATTTTTTTAGGAATATGCACCATAGTATCGAAATAACTAGCTAATTCAACAATGGTGATATCGTCGCTGTTATTTTGGTTTTTATTTGATGTGTTGAGGCTGCTGGCCTGCTGAGAGCACGTTGTTCCCAAAAGCGATAATGTTTTTAAAGATGACTTCAACGCGACTGATGGTTGTAAAAACGTTTTTTCGCGTACCTCCTGGCCTTTTTTCTGTAGCACTGAGAAACTGCTTAGTGAGTGCCAATTGTTCTTCGATTTCTCCAGTTCTAGTAAAATGTCACACTGATTAATTAAGTCCCTAAAGCTGCATATCCCTCTAGAGATTGTGTCGACGTTAGCATTATGTGATATAAAATTCTTATATCCATTGGATTCATCTTTCAGACTTAATGAGGGTAATCGCCGACGACCACATGACGAATGAAAATACTTTAGTATGGGCTCTCGTAACAAGTTTCTTTTAACATTACCAACAACTTGATGTCTTTTCAACGAGTGCTTGTATACTCCATGCGGACGCAATGGATTAACTATTTCCAGATTATCTCCCGACGCAGCAGGATCTGCTTGTTTAAAATCATCAAGGAAGCTCTCCGAACGTCGCCTTATTCGTGATCTCCAACGATATGACATTTTTTGTTTGACACTTTGGATCTTTAGCTGTTCAAAATTTATGGTTGCGCTAGGGTTAGTGTTTATTTTGATGGGACTGTAAAAGGGATTTCTATCCCCCAAATTTCTTAATTGAAATGCGTCGTGTTATTTGTAATTTGTCAAGAACCCCTGGTAATTCTTCGGAGGCCATTCGTTATCTTTGGATTAATATGCCTTTTTAAAGATGCTTCTTGGTAAACCAATATATTCCGTTCTTAGTTAACATACGTGTGTACATACATATGTACGTATAAAAATCTAAAACAATGCATAGACAATTTTAAAACGTTATCGCTTGATAGGTTTCAGGAAAAATTACCACTTTAACTATCAGTGCAATATTTTATTTCTTTAATGACTTGTTATGAATTTGTGAGTTAAAGTTTCTAAATATATGATTTGTGTATACAGATGTATGTAACTGCTTACAGTAGTATAACATTTGCATGTATATATATGGATATATGTATATGTTTACATACATCCATATGGATCAGAATGTTGATTCAGCAATGGATGACACTGCATAAGGAGATCTCAATCATTCCAAAAATGGATTGTTGCATATGAAATTCAAAATAAGTATTACCATTAATGCGGGGATATTAAAGAGAATGATATGGTAATCCGAAAAGCAGTTGTAGAAGTTGCAGTTGTAGAAGTTTTACCGATAGAGTGGTACAGTAAATACGGAACTAACCCTTACTAAATATTGTATACAGAAAATAATTGAACAACATATGTAGTTTGTGATTTAACAAGGTCAGAAAATAAATTTCATTGTTTGCCACGGTAGACGCGAAACTTGTTAAAGCTTAAAAAAAAGTTACTCCCTGAGTAGATTGCTACATCTTTTTATCAAACATTTAACACGCCTATTATATATTCATAATCTTTATAAGCTCATCGTGGAACGATGGAAATATTTTATTTGATATGGAACAGCGACTCATACACAGCATTTTTGCCGCTGGGAAACATTTTGTATTTTCATACGCCGAAAAAAAATTTATTTGTCGCTTTTTAAACAAAGGCGGTTTCACTTCTCAGAAATTACACTCTTGATGTGGGTATTACTCCTCTCTAATTATTGTTTACACAAATAATTGATACCGTTTTTTTCAGAACATGATTTATCTGGTTACTATGTGGAACGCCTTTTTGTACTCCTTTTTCACAACATTACTCTTTTCTTCAGTAGCAAATTTAGAGGCTACTCCTCCTAGGTAGTTCCCTAAGTGTTTTTTGGGAGTTTTAGTTCCGCTATAGCCGCCACTTACTCGGTGTCATAGTTCCATTTTGAAGTACTGGTATTTTTCTGACTTTATGGACAAGCTTGCCTTTTGCGTCCTTCTAAACAACTCTATTAAAATCTGTTATGTGATATATGTATATCTTGCTAAGCATTTGGTTAGAAGCAGACATGCCGGCGGATTGGCAGGGGAGGTCTCAAGGTATTCTTTAGCATCAGTAATTCGTTTAATGACTTATAACTATTAAACTGAGTTTCCAGAGATGAAAATTTATCACAAAGTTTCAGGAAACTGGTCGACAAGGGTTTAAATCCCACCCTTGTTCTACGCATACACCTCCATTTTAGGCCCCCACAATTTCCAATACTATCCTTTACTCTGGCTGTGTAAGCAGAGCATTTTACGTGCATGGTGTTATTACAAAACCAACATAAAAGACAGTCACCTTGAAATTTTAGGAATAGTGGAAAACCAGTTTAAATTTATTTATTTATACTTCTACTAGCAGTCCCAGCAGCGAATTAGTTTATTCTGTTCCTCTTAAAAAATTTCCAGCGATAGTTCAATTGTTGTTTCTTCGGCTTGTTCAATAAAATTATTATGGCGCCAAGTTGTCACACTGTCTTCACAATCGCCCATAAGTTTGACATTTATCAACTATTAAAAATTTATTTTCTTAAAATTCCTGCCAATGATTTTGATGAAAGTTGGCCAAAATATATAGTTTGCTAAAATATATAAAAAAATATGCTTAATAATATGCACTACCGTGCATATTCCTACATTCTCTAGAAAAGTTAGTGTCGATTTCACTCCATCCCTTGCCATTTTCTTCTAACACTGGTACCAGCACAGATTCCACACTGGTTCCAAAACTGGTTCCGGTTGCGAACTGGGCGCCACCCTTTCAGTAAGATTTTTGCATCCGAGGCACCCAAATACTTGGGACATATTCTCAGAAACGGCGAAAATGATTTTGATAAAATTTATGTTATATACTCTTAAAACATGTACAATGGGGCAACCATGCACCGTCTGTGAAACCCCGTTATATTGCCAGCAATTGCAACTCAATTTTATTTTGTATGGGGGAAAACCATTTCTCAAACATCCTGCCAATGATTTTCTTCAAATTTGGTGGAGATATATATAAATATGTGAAGCATAAACTGGCATACCGTGCATATCCCTACATTCTCTGTGAATGGAGCAATGGGGCAAATTGTGAGAAGTCGATTTTTCAGATGTATCCTTTTTTTATACCAAGATTATTGCATTCTTAACAATTTTATAATTTACTTTGGTCGAAAAAGTTGTTAAATAAGGAAATAATCAATTAATAAAAAATTAAAAAGTGTGCCAAAATTCCACCGTTCCGATTGCGGCTATTTTGACGGACATGAAAAATGTACATTAAAAATATGGCGGTCCCTAGCCAACCCTAGAAAGTTAGCGGCGTAAAATACGTGCTGGCAACCCTAATTATCGATAAAGTCTACTGTCGATATTATATCCATAGCTAAACACTCCATGTAAGAGGGCTGTCCGATAAGAACAAAGCATGCAAATTTCTGAACGCACGCGTAATATTTTTCAATCTTTTTTAAAAAAAATACACATAATAGTTTATTCATCCATTTTAAATAGTTCTATGAACGGATGGATAAATGTCAATCATTACTTACAGATTTGACAAAAAAATTTGACAGCTCCGAAATTAAGGAACTTTAAGGGAAAATAACGCATTTTTCAAGTATTCGTCAATTTTTTAGTATTTTTAAGATATATTCTGCTATTCGGGGCGGAGGCAAATCCAACAAATCAAAAACCATGAAAATTGGTCCAGCAGATCTCGAGTGTTGTAACAAACCCGACTTTGTTTTATATATGTAATATAGATTTATTAATAAAATGAAACAAGATCTAATAAGAGGGTAACTCTAAAATAAGCAATAAAAAGGGCTATACGAACCAAGCAATAATACAAGTAATTCATATTCCCAGAAAACACTAAAGAGAAAATAATTAGGGAAATGAATAAACACACAACAAAGACTGGTACAAACGAGAGAGTAAGTCGTGATCCCGAGTAATATAAAAGCAACCAACAACACTAATGTGTAAGCCAGAGCGCGAATGCAAGTAAAAGAGAACAAAAACACAAAATCAAAGACTATGCAGGCAAACAAGTTTTGTTGTTAAGTAAAAAATAACTAAGAAAAACTTTGAGTAAGTGTTTTGGAACAAATCACAGTTTTTTAATCGCGAAACATGCGGAAAATAAATTCCATGATAATAAATTTAGTCCGCGGGTTAAGTCAAAGAAACTTTCAGTGGTCATGGGCATTTTGTAATTTCTTTGAGTGTTTCCGTCAATGTGATTTATTTATTTTTGTTACAAAAAGGATTTGGGTGACGAAGTTCGACATAAAAATTTTATATTGTGAGCTGAACGCAGATTGGCTTGACTAGTTGATACTATTCGTTGGTTTATGTCTGTGCTTTGACTGCTCCTAGACTACCTAACCTGTCCCAAGATTACTTTTGCTCTTTTCTATCCCTTGATGTTTTACGCTAAGAATAACTAATAGTCTATTATTAAGTGCTAAGAATAAGTCCTTGCCTTGGTATATTTTGCTAAGATTGACCCTTAGTTCTCGTATTTGCCACCACTTGCTTTCATTAATCAGCTTGATAAGTGCTCGCAGACTTTCTTTTTGGTCTCTGTATATTTTCTCTGTAGAACTTTGCTGTTTTGATTTGATTGATTCATGCACTTCGTAAGCTCGATCCCTTTTAGTTTCAGCCGTGAGTATTTCGACCTAATAAAGGCACTGGGTCCCCATATATATGACTTTTGTTCCTAGTGCGCTTAAGAGGTGGTCTCTGAGGCCTCCCTACTCACCCATCGGACACTTTCGGCGTTTAACGAGTGTTGGCAAGGGTGGAGGTTAAGGTGACCGCATAATAGCCGAAAGGTGGAGCCTCTTTAGGAAGTATTGGGCAAGCTGCTCTCGTTAGGCATGTGAACTTTGGTACAAAACAGGTTATCAAGTGTATGATTGAGCTGTACAAGCTGGTTTGTCTCAGTGCCTTTTGGGAAGATTCGGATTCCAGGTGTCGAGGTTAGGCACAACAAATTAATTTGTGAGCTGGTGAAATGAGAGTATCGATTTTTGATGTTTTGAGGATACAAATTATAGTTTATTCAGATGTTTTTGACGCTGTTCTAAATGCGTTGTCGATGGCGTGATGTTTGGGCTTAGAGTTGGCTTTGCTTGGGTGATCCCGTGGCTGACGTGTGGTAATATTGAGCAGGTTCTTGTGTTGTGTATCTTGTAATGTTGCCAGAAATACTCCTGAACTTGCCTCTCTAAACTAACAACGACCATTCTCCTATTTTATGCTAGGAATAACTCCCAGTCCTTAAATCTGTGCTAGGAAAAACTCCTAGTTTTTTAACATGGGCTATGAATAAATCCTAGTCTTCTCTTATGAGCAAGGAATCACTCCTAATCTTTAATCTGACGTGCCAGGACTTTTAATCTACCAGGACTCGGATTTGGTTGCATAGCCTTGTATGCCTTTAATTGTTGACTTTGCTTTTTCTCTTTACTTAACGACGCACTGGTACAATACTTTGCTTCCTAGAGGCCTCTATGGTCTCAGCCGTGTGTATTTATAGGCATCTTGACCCACTTGTTCATATGGCCTGTAGCCAGTACTTTTCCACTTGCTTATGTTTTGTTTTAAAAACTTTCCATCGCTTTCCCATTTTCGCATTTCCGCATATCTTGCCTTTTACTATGTATAATGAAATTCTTTCACTTCGTATGCGCTGCCTCTTAAATTGCGGCCTCTCTTTTTACACTCTGTCGCTTTCGTGCCTGCCACGCACCTTCCGCAACCGACACCAACTCTTTTATATGATATATACGTGCATTCGCCCTTATATATATGTATAACTAAAACTTAAAATCTAATATCCTAACATATGTAAATATAATAACTAAACATTATTAATATACAATAATAATAATATATATTAAATATAAGGTTGTCAAAAAAGTCTTGCGGTATTTTTTTATTGAATTTTCAATTGTTCATAAAATTGGTTATAATAATGCGACTTAAGTCAAATATGCGCCATTTTGTTCGATGACGAGTTCCCAACGAGATGCCAACTTCATAATGCCCCTCTTATAGAAGCTCGTTTCCTATTGTCAAAAAACTCGGAGATCCAATTTTCACAGGACTCTCTTGAGGACAACTTCCGACTACCAAGCTCGTTCGCCATGGACAGAAATAGGTGGTAATCACTTGGTGCGAGATCCGGACTATACGATAGATGCAATAGAACCTCCCACCCGAGCTCCCGGAGCTTCTGGCGCGTCACCAAAGATGTGTGTGGCCTGGCGTTGTCTTGGTGGAAGACAATTAGGCCCCTGTTGATCAAAGATGGCCTCTTCTGCATGAGTGCTGCATTCAAGCGGTCCAGTTGTTGGCAGTGCAGGTCCGAATTGAGCGTTTGGCCATAGGGGAGCAGCTCGTATTGGATGATTCCCTGCCGACCCTACCAAACACACAGAACCTTCCTGGCCGTCAATCCAGGCTTGGCCACCGTCTGGGCAGCTTCACCGCTTTTCGACCACGACCGTTTGCGCTTTTACGTTGTCGTAAGTGACCCACTTTTCATCGCCAGTCACCATCCGCTTCAAAAACGGGTCGATTTTGTTGAGATTCAGAAGCGATTCGCATGCATCCACACGGGCAAAAATTTTTTTTTTTCGTCAACTCGTGAGGCACCCATACATCGAGCTTCTTTTTGAATCCAAGCTTATTCAAATGGTTTATAACGCTTTGATGACTCATGCCCATCTCTTGGCCGATGCTACGGCTGCTACTATGCCGGTCTCTTTCGATCAATTCAGCGATTTTACCGGAAAGACAAGCTTGCGGAAATACCGCAAGACTATTTTTAAAAACTTTTTTTATATAACAAATAAATAAATTATGTATGCCCACTAAATCAAGGTATTTTAAGCGCTTCAAAAAAACCCAATCACATATCGACTTTATTAGATACAACTCAGCAAAATCTAAGTTTCTCATATTGAACAAGCAATGTTACAATGTTTACTTATCACCTTGTAAAGCCGATTTTTTCCGTAATCCTTCTATTCCTTCTAAACGGCGTTCAAGTGCAACTCCTTCATCATACTTTTTTAATGCAGTAACAGCTGATATTGACTCTAGTATAGCCGATCTTTTTGCCAACTTCTTTCAAACGACTTACTCTAATTCGCTACCTTCCACCGGATCTTACCCGTACTATATGCACCAACCCAACCTTATTTATATGCCTAATATTTCTGAAGAATCTCTCGTAATTTGTTTAGCCTCTTTGAAGTCGTCATTTTTGCCTGGTCCAGAC
This sequence comes from Drosophila saltans, assembly GCA_018903575.1. Classification (NCBI taxonomy): domain Eukaryota; kingdom Metazoa; phylum Arthropoda; class Insecta; order Diptera; family Drosophilidae; genus Drosophila; species Drosophila saltans. The sequence continues at coordinate 35,871 of JAEIGH010000492.1, forward strand.
AACGTCCCCAGTTGTATTCTAAAGACATGCTATCGTTCGTGAAGTGAACCTCTGTTAAGGCTTTTTACCCTCTCCATAGAAACGGGTCAGTTTTCCTCTTTTTGGAGATTACCACTAAATGAATTATCACTCATAATCCCCCTATTTAAAAAAGGGAACAAATCTGACATAACAAATTATAGAGGTATAGCTAAACTCTCGGTTATTCCTAAACTTTTTGAGGACCTAATTTCGATTAATCTTAAACACCAATGCAAATCAATAATTTCTCCCCATCAGCATGGATTTAAGAAGGGACGTTCATCACTTACAAATCTTCTCGAATTTAGTACATTGGTTCATGATGGCTTTCGAATGAATCATAAACGGATGTCATCTATACCGATTTTTAGCAAAGCCTTTGATAGTGTCGATCACAAACTTCCTGTTAAAGAAACTTGATCTGCTAGGATTTTTCTTCTAATCTTCTATCCTGGTTAACGTCGAACCTCACCAATAGAACTCAAAGAGTTTTGTTTAGAACAGCGCTCCTCCAAAAAAATGTTAATGTCTTATCTGGTGTTCCCCAAAGGGAAGTCATCTGAGGCCCAGTACTCTTTACTTTTTGTTTATTAATGATTTACCTAGCGTTTAAAATAACTCCCATGTATTTATGTTTGCAGATGATGTTAAGCTTTTGCGTATCATTTAATAATCCAGCTCTTCATTCCATTTTTACAAGGCGATATTAATAAGCTGAGAGGTGGTACATGATTAATCACCTCCATCTCAACACACTGAGATGCTCATCTATGACAGTTTGTCGTTCTCCGTTTTTGCCAATTACTCGGCGCATGAATAATCGCTACCCTAAAAAGAGTTTCCTGCCGTGAAGATTTGGGCATTATTTTTGATCCAAATCTAAACTTTCTGCTTCACATTTCATCTGTGGCTAACAAAGCAACATCTTTGCTAGGCTTCTATTAAGCGTTGGTCCAAGTGAGTTCATTCTGAGTCCTTATATTGCTAAGGTCTTGCTCCTTACAATCCCCTGGACCGTCCAGTGCTAGAATATTGCTTACCAGTTTGGAGTCCTCAATATTCCATTCACTACCAACGAGTTGAATCGGTCCAAAAAACAACTTTTATTACTTTCGCCCTAGGTTGTCTCCACTGAAAAAGGGCTAATTAGGCCCCTCCTAGTTACCAAGTGTAGGAAACTTCTTCTACTGAATCTACCCGAAGTCTCAAATCGGGCCACCGAGACTCGTCAGCGGGTTCTTGTGTTTCTCCATAACTTGCTATCTGGGAAAATAGACTCTCCCTTTTATTAGGGAAAATAGATCTTAAGCGTTCCATATGTCGTCCTATGCGAGCAAAAAAAAACTTTTAATTTAAGAATATGCGTGTTCACTTAGTTTACATGATCTCTTCGAGTGGTGGCAAAAGAATTGCCTAAAATGTCCCCTTTTATTTCCCCTTAATTATACGTTTATTAATCCTTGCCTCTTGCACCGTTCCTGCCTTTAATTCCTCTTTATTTCTTACATTTTTTCGTAATTCTGCTTCTTTTGTTTTTTTTAGTTTTACTTCCTTTCTTTTTACTTGAGATAGTAGCAGGATGAGATCAGTCACTGTGCTGTTTAGTTGATTACAAATAGTCAAAAAAGGAAATATTACAAAAAATATAGAAAAATATTTGAAGTTTTCCAGTTGTTCCCCGAATGTTCAATGGGTCAGTGGTGAATTGTATATGAGTCGATCGTGCACCTAGGGTAGGATGCGACACTGAAAAAGTTGATCTACTGGTTTGATACAAATGAATAAGTATGTTCGCAAATGAGCTAATACTGTATAACCCACAGCTGTCACACCTGGCAAAGTTCAAGCAGAGCATCCTTCCCATCCCAGCATTCTTGGGTATACTGTCCATGTGGACATTACTGGCATGTTAAGATGGCTTCATAAAGCTGCGCATTCTTATGCATATCACACTCGCAAAATACAGATACAGAGAGCTTTCGGTGTACCAATTACAGCCTTATGTTCAGTATCCCTATATATGCCATCTCTAGACTCCAAGTTTGTTACATTGGAAAGTTTGACATTGAGAACTGTAATGTTAATTCGGCGTTTGATACTGTATTGTATTTGCTGAGTCATTCAGGAATTGAGTGACAGTTGAGGTGTATTGAGCGAGATGACAGCTGTGCTGTCATCGGGTGTACTTTCGTGTGAGAAAGCAGGAATTGAAGGCGACATTGACTTACTTTTACGAAAGCCTACCGTAATCTCATCGCAGTTCAATTCACTGAAGCTTATAAAAATAAAACGGACAACAAACCTAAAAATAGCGCTCTATGTTTTAATTATGTACATATGATCGTTTGATTTAACTTTGCTGTCTATTGAGCCAAGTGAGCAACTACGTGCCCAGCACTG